>CM023618.1:7047161-7287161 GCA_013358685.1 Antennarius maculatus | reverse complement strand
TTTGAAGCGGGATGTAACAAAACATTGGTCCGAATATGTACAATAATTTTCACATCCCGCTTCGAAGCGGTGATGTATTGTAATTGTCAGCGTTTGTGTGTTCATCCGTCCGTCCGTCTGCCAAATATCTTCAGGCAACGGTTGCCGCCACCAAATTTATTTGAAGCTGTTTTTTTTTGCAGAATTGGTGGTTAGTTTTGATGCACGTGCTTATATATTTTTTGTATTCAGGGCAGGGGTAGCAGTCAATAACAGTCCAAGTGCCACCCCATTTGTTAGTTATCCAAATTGGCAGTTAATTTTGGTGTATACTTTTGTGTCTGCTTTCTTCCAATCCAGGGTTTGATGCAACATTACACACGAAAGTCACCTAAGGTTCTTGACATTCTGTTTCCGAATTGACAGCTAATTTTGGTTATCTGACTAATTGTGGGGTTTTAGTTGGTATTACACGTGAACGTTTCCTCAGATGTTTTTCGTCTTGGTTCTTTCTAGGTATAACAACACGGGAACCATTGTTATTTACTACTATTGCTGTAAATAACAAAAGACAAAGAATTGTATGTAAGGTATCGCAGGAAATGGGGTAGAGTGTAACCTCTACGTATGAAAAGTGGATGGCCATAGTGGAGGAGGTTTACATGATGGAGAGGTTGGCGCATCATGTAAGACTGCAGGAAACTCACATTTATGCCTGAATGGATTTCCTATTCACATCAGCAGCCTCATTATGTGATGAAGTCTTGATGGGAATGAGCGTGCCATCTATGCAGCCAATTACATTTTGAAATCGTAAAAGAAATTAAAGTTACTAATCCAAGTCTGAGGTTGCAGCACAATGCCATTAATAAAATATAATTTCAAAATAATTTAGCAGGCTTCTAATTCACTTGCAATCTGGTTGAGCTCCTCCTCGATGGCTCTGACATGCGAGACACACTGTGAGCATATCCCACATGTGCAAAGAAGTACAGTTCGCAAAAATAAATGAATCAATAAACACCATACCTGGTGGGATGCTGCGGATGTGGGATCAGGTCATGAATGTACGATGATTTGGGAGGTGAACAGGTACCGATCATGAAGAGAACTGTCTGGGTATGACGGAACTTCTGATGATACTTAAATCTATGTGAATTAATGTTTTTCAAACCAGGATTTGGGTTTCCTTCATTTCAGGCTTAGCAAGCTCAGTTTTCACTAAACCCGATTCTTGAATTGGACCTTTGATCCATACTCTTTACAACATTTACTAAAAAAGTGAAATGTAATGTGAGTTTCTACATCAATAAGTCAGGTTTTTCTCCATTTCTGCTCATTCATTTACAATTTATCTGCAAACTGGGTCCGATTCTGAAACACTGGTTTTGATGGGGACGCACATGGTGGATCGACTGCGTCCAGAAGTTCCACGACCGCGCAATCCGAGTCCAGGACTTGTGAGTGTCCAGAGCCGTGTTCCGTGGGGAGCCCCTCTCCTCTGGTGGATCCACTCCGGCTATTTCTTCCCGCTCGAAGCCCATCTTGCTGCAGGGAGGAGCGATCGGAGTGCAGCTGAGCCGAGCGGAGCATCACAGCCCGCATTCAAGGAAACAGGCAAACACAGCACTTTCTGACTTTCTGTAATGTTTTTTCATCCGTGCAGCTCACGTCTCCAATAAGAAGAAATTTGTGCATTCGATGTTCACTATTGTGGAAGTGGCTTGTCTCTGAAAAGCTGGGAGTCTGATCCCAGTCTAGGGGATACCTACACCTCATTCGTTCCTGCGCAAAGAAAGCGCATCTGTGGTAAGGCTGTGAGCTTCCTTCCTCTATTCCAAGGCAATACAGGTTGTACTTATGTAATTGAAATGTTATACAGTGGGGTACCGTGTGTGTGTGTGTGTGTGTGTGTGTAGCCCCTGCTGTGGTGCACCCCCAGCATCTCATCCCTTTTTATTTGCATCTTGAGTGAATCACCGAGGACCAGCCAGACATCAGCGCCGAGCCTCAGCGCGCTGCTGCCGGGGTGACTCAGAGATGAGATAACCCACAAATCATGACACCCAACACAACAGCATCCGAGCCATGTGCCTAGGACTAGGACCCCCCCACCACCACCACCACCACCACCAGCAGACATGAATTGTGTTGTGGAGTCAATAACAGTCAGGCATCTAACTCTGGAGCTCAGTGGGATGATGTAATGCGTCACCAGCATTTTCACCTTTTTAAAACACCAGCTTCATGGCTTCCCCATCCTCATCCAATTTTTTAAAAACGTTCTCCTCACATAGACTATGAATGATGACCGAGATCTTCACTCATTGTTATTCATATTTCACTCATTATGCCAACTCAGTGAAAGTCATCCAACTTCTGTCACCTCCAGGATTGCTCCCTTTCAACTGAAGGTCAGCCAGTGACTTTGCAACACAAATATAAGAAGAGCAGAAGAGACTTGAAAGCGTTTGTTAACTGATGATTTTCATGCATTATTGAATAGACGCTACAACATTTTGATCGGCGTTGTAGATTGATTTTCCGACATACTTCTTGGCCTGGCCTGAAGAAGCGTCACGCTGAAGATATCCCTGTCCCATTTAGTGTAGTCTTTGCACATCCTCTGTGCCCAACCCTCTCACAAGGGGAGGATGAGCAGAGGACAGTTTCTCTTTGATGTGCACAATATTGGATTCAGATTGTCCTTTTAACATGTGATATTGAAACTGTCAGCAAGGAGTAAAGCAGATAATTACTCCCCGTGACTCCATTAGCAGGAACGTTCAGACACCAAGTTTGTAATCAGTTAATAATGCAAAAGCAGTCGTCAGACTCTTAATATGGTTTTAAGGTTTATGATTCATTTATAGACATCCTTATTTTTTTGCGTTAATAACTGATTTGTGATAAATCTGGAATATACTTGGGGAAAAAAATAGTTATTTTCTGGCTTCTCATGTAGATGAGTTGAAATGAGAACCGTCAAAGTTTCTTTTCGTATCAGGAAGCAGATATCTGAAACATATATTTGAGTTCTTTATCCCTCCAGGAACAGAAGTTGAGCAGCTGGGCTGATGGAATGGGCTTCCCCCATCACTTCATCTCATGACTGAAGCGTTTAACTCATGCGCTGTTCACACTAACGGTCACACTAGATGTTCATATGTTTATCCCGAACATCCAGGTCAACGGAAATGAGTGACGTCAGACATTAGCTGTCCTTGAAGACCCTGTAATATAATCTTGGGACGTGAGTCTGCTTTTGTTGGCCTGCTTTAATAATGTAGAGGGGGGGTCCAACTCGGTTCACCGATGAGTGCTGGTGATGATGTGATTATAGTTGGTGGCTGGGATGTGGTGACGACACAAACCTGTGTGTGTCTGCCGTCTCGCTGTGGTACAGATGAGCTGTGCAGGTTTTTGATTAATGTGTGCTGTGGGCAAACATCTAAACACGCAACAGGAAGTCGTCTCTAATGGTTTCCTTTTTATTTTTCATTGCTTTTTGCCTCTGGCCCTCATGGCGCTGCTTGACATATTGGGTGCTTACATGTTACATTTATTTTTTTCACCCGCCTTGGATCTCAGGGAGCATGGTGGGATTTCTGTCCTCCTCTTGTCGTCTCTCCAGAGTGTTTGACCCACATCAGGACAGATGATTGTTACTCATTTCTTTGTGATGATGGATGTTGGTGGACTCGGCACACATTTGGCTACATAAGCCTGTCATAACTCACCATTATGTTCTTGACCTTGCTGTGGAACAAACAGGTGGAAGCAAGACTTTATAGTCATCAGGAAACATCATAAAGAAGCTGTGTCCTGTAGAATAAAAGCTAACCGTCATAGGCACGTAAAACATTAATGCCACTCAGTTTTTTTATTGGATTAGATTTTTAGAAATGTATTTTTGGCCAAGAGTTTTACAAAAAAATTGAAAAAATAATATGAACTACTAGATATTGCTCTGATCCATTAGTATTGACTAGAGGTACAAATCCTCACGTAAATTCTGCTCACATGCTGAAACGAGAAGTGCTTGGGCCTTTTTTGTTAACTCAGCTACAGTTTCAGACCATCACCAGAGTAGGGAGTAAATAAATAGAAGTTACTGAACCATTCATGATAAAATCAGGCAACAGACGGGCTTATTTCCAGAAAGGATTCATTGTGGTTTGCAAGGCATTGGCACATCGAGGAGCATGTGAAGCTTTTTACAAACTGTTTTTTTTGCTTTAAAAAAAGAGCATTTATTTTAGAACAATTATTCATTATATTAATTGCCAACTGAATAGATTAAAATATATTTGCTATGACGACAGTGGTAATATATGGTACATTTCTTCTGTGCGATGGATATTTGTGAAAAAAACAAAACAAAAACTATGTACCACTGACATTTCACTTTAACTTGAGGCATGTAAAGAATGTGGGCAGAGTTCCGTTCCCCAGATGGCTTCATTCTCGCTCCATTGTTGCTTTGCAGAACTGAAAGCTCATCTTTGTCCAGTGGGGCTTTGAAATGTCCCAACCACATGAGATCAGTAGAAAACGCAGCACGCACAACACTGATTCATACTTAAAAAAACACTCGTGTCATGTTAGATGGAATTGGATGGTTATGTTTCATAGATATTTCATAGATATTCATGAATACATCAGAGGGACAGCACATGTTAGAGGTTTTGGGGATAAAGTCAGAGAGGCCAGACTGAGATGGTTTGGACATGTCCAGAGGAGAGATAGTGAATATACTGGTAGAAGGATGCTGAGTTCTGAACTGCCAGGCAGGAGGCCTAGAGGAAGACCAAAGAGGAGGTTTATGGATGTAGTGAAAGAGGACATGAAGGTAGTTGGTGTGAGAGAAGAGGATGCAGAAGACAGGGTTAGATGGAGGCAACTGATTTGCTGTGGCGACCCCTGAAAGGAAAAGCCGAAAGGAAAAGAAGAAGTTTCACAGATATTTAAACAGTCTGCTCTCTGGACATAACTTTTCAGGTTCACTGAGGGTTCCATTGGGTTTCTCTGTCTGTCAAAGCGCTGAAATGTCTGCTGATGTGGTTAAGTGCTGTATAAGTAAAGGTTGATTGATTGATTGATTGATTGATTGATTGATTGATTGATTGATTGATTGATTGATTGATTGATTGAATGGTGTCCCCCTCAGCTTTCTCTGTTCTGCATGAAACATTTTGCTAGCAGTGTAGAAAAAAACCCCACCAAAAGACTGATGAACACACTCACCGATCAGTGCCATCAGGTGACAAATGTATAATACAACAGTAGGAAAAAACAGAAGGTTATAGAAAATCATGCATACAAACTAAAGCTCAACCAAATCAGATTTAATTTTTATTTTAAGTCACATCTGCATTTATCCCACTAAGTGTTGAAGCAGTGTTCTCTTCTATCTGGAACACATTTCATTTGGCTGGATGGAATCTTTTCTACACTGATACAACATTTTATCTACAAGTCAATGTTTATCCATCAGTTACTTACAACGTCAGTAGTGTTTCATAAAAGTTAGTGGATATATTTGATCCAGGTTCCAGGTTCTTGCACACAAGCCCTTTATGTCAATGGGACAGTGTCATTAAAAACACCGCTGAACCATTCACGGTCATCAACAGAAAATTAATTGGAAATGTTTTTGGAATGTTTTTTTTTTTCAGTTTCTGTGGAGCAAAAACTAAAAGTCACTTCTGCTAATAAAGATATTGTAAATGATTAGTATGAATGTTATCAATAGCCAAATGATTTATTTATTCATCCAGAATCAATAACAGAAATCTTTATTCGTTGTAGTCCTACACTAAAGAATGAGTGCTTTGATTTTGTCTTTAAGCAGTAATGTTCAGTATAACAAAACACACAGCTGGTGTTAATGATGGTGAAGTTACTGCTTTTGCAAGAGGCTTCAGTTCACTTTTATTTACAACAGTTTTACTTGTTTTGGCATCTTTCCACACTTTTAATGTGCTCACAGCATACTGTTGATGTCTTTAATTTTCAGTAACTCTATAGCTCACTCTCTGTGCTGGACGGGGCGTTAAAACTGTTAGGTTTACATTAAAATCATTCCTCCCTGCTGCTTCCTATTGGGTCAAGGAGAGTGGATCTGTTAAATAGGTTAAGTGGCGTACATTACCTGGATTGACTTAGTGCCTTGTGTTACAGTAGCTTAGATCCCAGAAAGCTAAGACAGAGGAGGGATGATGACGGTGAGGGATCTGAATATCAGATTATAGCTGGAGTGAGCTGCACAGTTACATGTGACAGTACGTTCTGCTGAAGTATGCAGAGCTGGCCACTAGAAACTGGGGGGTGGAGGGGCGGGTCGGCTTGAAGGAGTTCCCTGACAAATAGGAAAGCACCCTCTGTCAGTTTAAACTACAGGTGAGTATACAAAGTCCAAAAAACACAGTCTGATGTGACACATGCATCACTGTCTGAACGTCCTGTCCATTCTGTGTAGCTTTTAGTAAATGTAGATGATTCAGCAATGGACTGTTGTGAATGTGTTCGTCAATTATAAAACATTCAATTGGCAGTAATCAAAAACATTCGGTGTGCTGTCAAAAAAGACAAAAAAGTGAAACCTGACATTTGAGAAGCTGTAACAAATGTGTTTATCAAATACAGAATGAAAAGTCTGCCAGTCTTCAGGTCAGGCTGCTTTCTCCATTAAACCACACCAGAGCCACAATCCTTTCCTCTGTGCCTGACTTGCTGATTGTCTATCATAACCATGTAATGGTAAAATAGCACTGCGTCATCCACAAATGTCATACTGTCAGATGGTTGATCTGAGATATGATGTTATTTCTTCCTTGTAAAGACTCGTCTTCTATCTTAATTTATCTGGTGTTGTCTATCTGTCTAGTGTCAATCAGTTAATGTGTGTTTGTTTTACCAGTTTTACTAGACCTTAAACAATTATGTCACTGCAGGTAGTAATAAAACATGGTGTTTCACATCATGTTATTGTGATTGATGATGAAAATGAGTGCACCCTGTCATCTGAACACAAGTTTTGCAAGATTTTCAATTCAATTTTGAATTAAGTGTCTTTAGGATGGATTAATTATTTGATGCTATTCTTAAGCTGGGGTTTCCCCTGGTTTGTGACCATATAGTAGAAATGTAGATGCTGTGTTCTATGGATTTGGCCTCCTCATCTTATTAGCATCATGATCCTGGAGCTAATGAGATGTTTAAGGGTTGATGTTGCACAGTCCTCTGGGATGACCTCAGGCTGCTCCAGAGGAGGCATTGATGACAGTCACACTGAGTTATGTACCTACAATTGAAAGCAACGATGGGTTTCAAACTCACTATCAATTAATCACATCCGAAAACTAGACAGCGCTCAGAGCGCAATAGTTTCCACATTACATCATTTCACCTAAAAGCAATAGTCGCATGATCATCAGACACTTATGTGACACATTGACCTGGAAAATCTGGCCCTATCATTTGGCATTGCCGTGGTCACGTTAGACATGTTATTAATGTGATGATTGTTGCATAAGTTAAACAATATTTCAGTATTCCAGACAATATTAATAGTGTTTTTTTGAAGGATCAAGCCTAACTTACTTCTGAAGGTGAAACTGAATGAGTTTCAGTCACATTTCGATTTCATAATAGCATTTTTCTCTCACCACACATTTTGTGTGAGTCCTATGAATGGTGAACATTCTGGATCAAAAAAATCAGGATCAACAGATCGAAACCCTTCATCTACCAAGGAACCATTTCCAGTAACTTCTTTGTTTTTGATTTGCAGCATAAAACTGAAACTTTTTTCAAAGAAAAAAAATATTAATTTCATCAATAACACTTTTGGTTTGAAATTTAAATATCAAAATATTTTACTGAGTGCCATATGAAGAGTTCATACCTCAATCTTTGGTCGATGTTATGGGGATTTCATCGCCATTTTAAGTTTTGTCCACTCTTAATAGGCATTTTCCATAAAGACCACTATTCTACAGTGATGAAGAACCGTTTTGTTCAGTTATGGATCCAGATAAAAACTACGTTATCCTCATCAGATGCTCACCTGTTAGACTTAAAAACCCTTTGGCAAAAAAAGCACAGACAAGTTTGAATTGAACCCCAAAAATTCATAAAATGATGTCACCAACAGGTACACGTCTGCTTGAGAGGTGGATTTTTCCCATAGAAGGCTGTTGAATTTCTAAGGAGACTTTGAAACACACTTGATTTCTAGGCACTAGGTGTTTATCTGTCCATCAAAGAAGCCACTATTAGTAAATTTTCAGCTCCTTTATAATATAATATAATGTGAAATGAAGCAGAATAAAGAAGACGGTAAGGAAATGCAGCGGTGTAACTCTGATCCCTTGTTTTTCAGATGAACAGTGAGCAGTGAGGGTGAGAAAGTCTCAGAGGATGCTTCTTATCCAGGAGGCGTGCTGAGGGAGTCAACCGGTGCCCACCATGTCTCAACACCAACACCCCCAGCGAGGCCCCCACAGCCGCATGGTGAGCTCTGAGGAGAGGAGCGCCACACAGGGCAATAAGACCTCCACACCTGTTCACAAGAGCGCCTCCTCTTCCTCTTCCTCCCAGCGTGACAGCCGCCAGGTAATTCCCAGGCCACAGGGGCAGTTTATCAAGAAAAGGTTGATGGGCTTAGCAGCACCTTGGAACACAACACTTCATGAGGCTGCGTTCAACATCTCTTACATGCTGAGGAAAAATCTAGAAAGGCAGTATCATCGCTTTGTGGCAAAGGAAACAGTACAAACACTGACAGATGGCTGAGGAGATACAGACATTTGTTCTTTTGTCAGATCTTTAGTCAAGTTTGGTTGTATTTCTGTCTCAGCACAGCTTGAACGAAAACCACAACGACCAAACAAACACTAAGACATAACATAATTCTACCCAAACCTCCAGCAGACACATCACTTAAATATTAATATGCTTGCATGCATTCATATTGATGTTATGTTCTCTTTTGATGTTCTAAAAGAGAAAACTATTTTCAATTAAGAGTTGATTCATAAATATGCGGCGTTGGCTTATTTTGTGCATTTAAACACTCTCTTGCTTATAATATTTTCATTTATTGAAGTTAAACACTACAGTAATCCCTTGCTTATTCGTGCTTCAAGATGCACGGCTTCACTACATGACATGTTTTTAGCAGGTACCGTATGCACATGATATTGGCTGACATCATCCGTGTGTGCGCTGTATTCCGAGACTCACGGTTCCTCCTGCAACTTTTCTTTAATACAAAAGTGTTTTAAACAGTCTGTGATCACCCGGGTTGTTCCTATTGTGTGTGTGTTGCCCTGAGTTGGCCTACGTGTGTGTTCTGCATGTGTTGTCGAGACTAAGAAGGGGTCATGAGAGAGTATGAGCAGGAGATCGTTGTCAGTTCTTGTTTGTTCCATGTTAAGGCTGGACGACAAATAAAGACCGCTCAAAGGAATATTGTGTGCATCATCCTTGCCCACCATAACAAACACTGGGGTGTTACAAGTCTATAAGAGTGTGCGAAATGGTAATACAGATATAAGGTGGTTTAATATCTGTATGGGGAGGGTCCATAAACGTTTAAATTGCTGTAAATATTAAATAAATACTTGGTCGCTAATTCACGGAATTTGTTTTTTTGCCAGTGGTCCAGGAACGCATTAACCGCGAGTAACGTGGGATTGCTGTATTTGGATGTCGAGTATTGCCAGATTCTTAGGCATGCTAGGCAAATAATCTGGCATCCTGATGCCCCTCAAACTGAACGTGCACTGACTTTATCAATTCAGCGGCATTAATCTCCTATTATTTAACTACAAACCTTGCAGAGACATCCTAAACAATGAGATCGGTCTTATTTAACAGTTTGTTCGAACGTGACCCCTTCAGTAAGCGTCCAAAGCCTCCAGCCTGCTTTATCTCACCAGGCTGCTTTGCCTCACGCAGAAACAGGACACCGAAACTGGAGTCTATGACATCACAGCTTTTCCGTCGGCTCTGGGTGATGAATATTTCATGAGGACAGGCGGATGCTTGGTGGGCCGCTGAACATGTGGCATTCTGGCATACTGTGGAGGCGAGAACCCAGCTTGTGTCCGTGGGAACTGGCTGTCTGTGGAGAGGAGGGATTTGGTTCTGGCTTGGCGGCCTGCTGCTCGATGAGGCAGACTGTTAACCCCTCACCCCTAATGGCCATTATTTCTTTAAATGTTGTCAACTTTAGGTAACAGAATTAGAAGAAGAAAATTTTTACATCTTCATAATCTTGAAACAGTTTCAGTTTAAAGCAAGTTCATCTACTGGCTTCTCGTATACAGGTTGTCTTTGATTGTGTTTAATGATGAGGCTTTAGACAAATAGGCGGACCCTGGGACAGCAAATTGTCCTGTAGATCTCTTATATATTGTGATTTTTATACTTATGAAAAAAATTTTCTCTGTGGAGGATGCTTAGTAAAAGTGAAGGGTAGAGGTAGAGAAGGGTGGGTGGTGTCTTCCTCTGAAATGGTTGAATATAGAAACTGCTAAAATAAATGTCTAAATATATTTTAGTATACTGGTATGGTGCATTGAGGAAAGGCCTTGTGTGGGAAACACAAGTCTATATTTGATTTCAATCCCCACACTTTTGATTTTTACCAGTGTTCCTCTTATAAAAACTTGGCATAGATCTTTTTTGTATTTGAATGGTACAATTGTATTTTATAACTGACTGATGAATAAGTCATGTTCAGTCATAAGTCAGATAATGACCACAGTCACTGCTCTGCATATTTCTGTCATTATGCCTGATCTTTTTGAAGCACCATAACATTAACGGCGATCCCGCTGTGTTGTTCACTTGAGTTCACACCAACACTAAAGAACTTCCAAATTCAAAGTCAAAGTGGAAATTAAACAGATCTATATTCAGCTCACGTTACTCATAAGTGCTGCATTATAAGTGTAACATTAAGGTTCTTCAAGTGTTAGGGAGGAGCTGACTGTGCCCAGCAAATAGAAATAAACTGAGGAAACTGCCTGAGCTTTACCTCTAAAGGAGTTTATAAAAGAACTTCACCATAAACAAAGGGGTGGTGTTCATTAATAATCTTGGTGTCAAGATTAAAGCTACCTGTGTGAAAATGTGCAGGGTTCCCCATCCAGATTCAATCCACAACTTCACATGACGTACACAAATTAATAGAGGACTGTTTTTGAGCGAGAAACTCCTTTTATGGAATGCTCTGACTGGTGGTTGGTTGGCTGGACATCTGAAGTGCCCAATGGGCACCATGAACAAAGTGCACAAGTGACACCAATCATGTTGTCGTCTCTAGAGACTAGAGAAAATGTAGAAGTTGTCGCCTCTGTAGAAGGTGAGCATGATTGAGGGGTGGGGCTCTTGCAAACTGAAGAGAGCAAGTGTCCCACCCCCAATCACACTCACCTTCTACAGAGGCACCATCGAGAACATCCTGACCAGCTGCGTCACCGTGTGGTACGGCGCCTGCACCGTTTCCTGCCGCAAGTCCCTGCAGCACATCGTGAGAGCAGCTGAAAAGATCACTGGTGTCTCTCCCTTCCCTCACAGACATTTATAACACCCACCTCACCCGCAAAGCAATCAGCATTGCAGGTGATCCCACCCACCCCTCTCACAGCCTTTTCAGCCTGCTGCCATCAGGTAGGAGACTGCAGAGTCTCCGGGCCAGAACCAGCAGGCTCAAGGACAGTTTCTTTCATGGTCAAGAGGCTCAACTCCCTCCCTGCTCTGCCCCCTGCCACAGCCGTGAATTTTACCCTCACCCTGCCCCCCCCACCACCAGCCCGCAACTGACAACCTCTTTCTCTCTCTCCCTCCGTGAAATCAGGGACTGCGCACACGTCACTTCCCCTTACGGGATTAGAGTGTATAGAGATGTTTACCGTCCTTTTGTGTTTCGTCTTATACTTTGTGTTTTACTGCCTGTTGTACTGCCTATGCTGTACTGCCTGTTGTACTGCCCTATGCTGTACTGCCTGTTGTACTGCCTGTGTTGTACTACCTGTTGCAACGTGGGTCTGAGAGGACTGCAGTTTCATCTGTGCTGTATGTCGTGCAAATATGGTACGTTAGACTTTGACTTTGACTAAAGAGGAGACATATTTGTACTCTAACTTGCCTGACCGGAACTTTTAGATGAAAACTGAGGATGAAGCATTCTGTTGGGTGTGGTGTGTGCCCTTTTAAGATCAGCCCCCTCATTTTCAAATCAATACATGTCAGTTATCCCTCTGCTGATGACTATTTTCAATCAAGAGACCCTCATGAGGGCAATTAGAGGCACCACCTGCAGAGAGCAAAGACATGTGGACACACACGGTGGTTCAGGATGTTGCTGCAGTGATCAATTTTTTTTTTCTCAATTCTTGTCATTTCCTGTTTAGATAAGACGGTTTCAGCTCAGAGATAGGAGCAGGGAACGATAGAATCACACACTGTGTTCAGGATAAATATCTAGTAATGTTCCCGTTTGATTTATGGAAGCTGTGGAAACAGTCATTATCAGTAAGCGAGTGTGATAGTGGCTTTCATTGCAATGACCAGGATATTTTGATATCACTGCTGACTACGGAATGATGGTGGGTAGTGATGGCGAGATGAAGCCTCATGAGGCTTTGAACCATTTCAGTCAATTGATTTGAGGAAGGGTTCATTTCTTGAAGCTTCATGTGCATACGAAAACACCTGCTGGTCTTGGATACCATTACAGGCTGCTGTGTGTTCATGTGTGATCCATTCTGACATTTTGGCTCTTGGAATTGACTATGTACCACAAAAAATGTATGACCAATTAATTAATCTTAGTGTATGATATAATATATATAGATGAAAAATTGTGAATGATATGACTAGTTTCTTCATGGTTTTATGTTACCTGGCATGGGCTCCAGCAAGCAGAAGACAGTGAAAGTGCTTTTGAAACTAGGAAGGAGGTACTGAAGATGCATGCTTGTGTAACTTGGACGCTAATATACAGAACAGGCAAGATTTTGATTCTTACTCAAAAATAGTTTCTCAACTATTTTTGGTTTCAGGCAATTCACCAAAAACTTAAAGCCAGCCTGTATATATTGGGGTACAATGATTTTTTCCTCTCAGTACTCCAAAGCATTTTCTAGCCTGTTGGTAGTTGGCTTTTAAAGGTAACGCTGGACCTCCACTGTGGAATCTCCTGTCACCTTTGGGTTTTCTGTGCGTCCTTTGCACTGGTGGTGCAACAGTTTGCTTCCTAAGAAGAAACCACAGATCATGTTAGTAAGTGCCTCTTCTTGTTCTCTGCTTCTATGTGGTTCTCTTCAGGTGATGCCTCCTGGCTGCCCAAGATTGGTTTCTCTGCTAGCCTGGCCCTGCTGGGCCTTGGTATTCTCTCTGGGCATTGGTTTCCATCACACACGCATGTTTGTCCAGGGCTTACCAGCTCCTATCAAGTCCAATTGTTGAGAACCGTTGGGTCCCGTCAGAATATGATGAGTCTCTCTTCAGACATCACAATCTTATGCCCTCCATCTTCCTTTTGCACTGTTTTCCTTTG
This sequence comes from Antennarius maculatus, assembly GCA_013358685.1. Lineage (NCBI taxonomy): Eukaryota > Metazoa > Chordata > Actinopteri > Lophiiformes > Antennariidae > Antennarius > Antennarius maculatus. The sequence goes on along the minus strand of CM023618.1, from coordinate 7,273,606 downwards.
GTGGTCTATTCTATACTGTCAGGACCTCCACTAATCTGGTGTTTTATAACATTAGGTATTAAGGTGTAAATTGTTAGAAATAATAAAACAGCTCACACCTCTTCCACTCTAACAGAGCTGCCTGTCTATCCACTACCTTGTTTGTGTTTTCTCTCCCTGTCTCCCTCTGGTTTCCCCCTTAGCTCACAGAGGTTCAGCACTTCCCTCTCTGGCTCACAATAGAAAACTCTAATAAAGATTGACAATTTATTTCCCAAAGAGAACCGGTGATGGTCACATGCACGCACTAAAATATATAAAAGATTTTGCTGCAAGATTAAAACAAGCATTGATCTCATAAACAATTGAGCCCCTTTTATGGGTTTAAACTAAGAGAATACAAAAAGACAACAAAAAAGAGAATACATGCAGACAAAAAAAAAAGTTTGTACACCCATAACAAAGGCCGCAGATTAAATCGCAGATTATATGACGCAACAAAGAACCATGGATCAGAGCTGAGTGAACAAAGCATAAGGGAAGATAAAAGGAGAGTAAGTCAGTCTTTCTAGGTAGGTGGGTAGGTCATGAGACCAAAAATGACAAAAAAAAAATGTTTGTAGATTTGGGTCCAGAAATTGGCAGTAGAGACTGAAAGGTCTAATACCCATTTGACCAATGGTACACTCATACTGTTGTCTGTCTGTATTAATATCTTATAGATGTTACATGTATGTTCATAGATATTGTTCTCTCCGGGTTCTCTTGCTCCAAAAACACCTCCAAAAACATACACCTTAGGTGAACTGATCGTTCCAGATTGCCCATAGTTGTGAGTGTGTGTGTGGGTAGATATTTGTCTACCAAGTGGCTCCACGGTACACTGGCGTCGTACTCGGAGTGTTCCTTGCCTCTCGTCTACAAGTTAGCTGGATAGGCTTCAGCAATCCCTGAGACCCGCCAAAGGCATAACAAGTTGTAGGAAATGAATGAATGAATGAATGATATACAATCCTCTGATACATGCTAGAAAAATATTTTTTTATGAAAACATCTCCAAAAACATGCGCTTCAGGTTAATTGGCCAGTCCCAAATTGACCGAAGGAGTGAGTGTGTGCGTACGTGGTTGTCTGTGTCTCCGTGGCTCCGTGGGACACTGGCGTCACGCCCAGAGTTTCCCCTACCTCACCCCCTAAACCAGCTGGGATAGGCTCCAGCTCCCTGTGACCCACAACAGTGGATTAAGCGGTGATAAGAAAAGATGTTCTTATCAGAATAATTATAAATTATTCTGTCAATAATTTATAATCTGCAGTTCTACTCAGTATTTGTTTTTCGGGAACGGGTTTTTTTTAAATTATTTTAGGGAAATTTTGTTTTCTTGTAGCTCAAGAAAACAACCTGTTGTTTCCCTGACAACAAAACATAAATAGAGTAACACAGGAACAGGTCCCTGCTAGGAATAATTATCAATCATTTGATTAACTTTGACATAAAAAAGAAGCTCCAGTCCTCTGTGAATGTCGTCTTTATACTGTGGCTGATAACAATTTTAACGCTTTTATATGTTAATGTTGGTAATCAATGATTCAGTATGCTTCTGACAATAAATTTAGAACTCTCATAACATTTTAAAGATTGGTTGATTTCATTATACTGCATACCCCCTTAATAATTGCAAGTTTTATTTCAATAATAAGAAGGACATAAATTGGAATTAGTTGTGCTGCATCCATGTGTTTCTACAGCAGAAGAAGTCAGTGTCTGCATGAGAATCAGATGCATGGAGGAAACCTTCGTCAGAAGTGAGCTGCTGTTCAGATATTTATAGAGCTAATTTAGCCTAAGGGGTCCCCAAGGAGTGTTTGTCCTCTCTGCTACCAGGGGAGGCCTTAACTGTAATAGTTTGATTCATTGCAGCATTAATAGCTCAGTGAGACGGAGTGCGTCACTGCAGGTGATGAAGACAGTAAGGCATGAACTATTGTCTCGTTAACTTAGTAATTAGATAACCAAAGTAATTTTATTCTTATTCTGTTAAGCATGCTTCTACTTAACACACAGGATAGGACCCATGTAAAAGAAAAGTACAAATGCTTTAACTCTAAATGAAATTGTAGCCATCTGTGTCAAACTGACAATCTCTCTGAGCAAACTCAGCTAAACTAAGATCCTTTTATGAAGGTGAAGTCCTCAAGGCGGACGGCCTCATTCAGCTTTAAATCCTTCTGTAGCAGGATCAATTGACATGAGCAGAGTCCAGGAAATTGGTTCAGCTTGATTTAGTTGTTTTTTAGGGTCCAATAACCAAAACATGACTTTCTATGGTTGATATAAACTTTGCTTTTGTGGAGCCAGAGGCTGTGAGCTGTTCCTCGTGAGCAATTGTGGATTTGTATTGTTGATGGTTTGGATCTTAGAGCCCGGAGCAGGAAACTGCTTTGAATTCCAATTTTTGCAGGATGAGCCATTCTTTGTGTATTATTTTGTTGTCTATTTCGAGTGAAGTGAAAGTCTGTTTGTGGTGATAACATACAGGAAGTCCGTGAGGACAGCCTCCCTGGCTGCTGCTTATTGGAGGACGCTGCCTGTGCAGAAACTCTTAACAATGTTTTAATAATTTGACCAACAACATTTATACTGTTTGTTCACTCAGTCTTCGTAAACTACTATCTTCCTCGCTCTGAATAGAGAGGTACAAACTGAAAATGATGAGTTCCTCCGTTCTCCAGTAGCACAAGGCCTTTAAAGGAGGGATGAAACGTGACCTCATTACAGGACGGATCCGTTTTCCTGGTCATTAGATTAAACAAGCAACTGTCTCCTTCGGTTAAGTGTCCAGCAAGCGAAGGTCGGGTATCTTCATGTTGCGTTGAAGGTCGCTACACCGCACCGCAGTGAGGAAACAGAGCTTGTATTTGACTTTATAGAGAAGCCTCTGAATGTTAAGCAGACCTCAGGTGTGAATTTAAAAACCTGACCTACGTCCATGTTTGTACACTTAACAGGGTAGACAACATCACAGTTTATCCCTATAAAAATCAGGCAACATATCCAGCATGAAGCGTTCTATTGTGTTCCATTGTGTGTTTGTACACCTCAAAGCGAAAACGTAATTCATGGATTATGGTGGGACAGCCCTGACAAATACAAGCAGGCTGAACAGCTGTAGGGAAATTAAGCATGTCAGATAAAACATTTTAAACATCCAAAAATGACCTTCTGGCAGGTGTTGAATGGATCACGTCAGGCTGGAGCAGCAGGATGCTGATGATCCTGATCTGTTCCTGAACATTTTGCACCCATGGATTGCAGCATCCCTCCCCTGTGGGAATGGTTGTGGGATGTCTTACTTGTTGCTGGTCTTACTATACCATCCCTTTCCAGAGGCATCATTTGATATACAGACAGTGGCAGGAAGAACCCAGGAAGAACTCTTTTGTTTATTGTGTCTTGAAGATTCTGCGTTTATTACAACAAGTGTTTTATTCTTTTTCTGGAGGCTCATTTCTGACATGGGACTGTATTTTTATTCCTGTCTAGGAGGCAGATAGCTGGGAAATCATCGAGGGTCTGAAAATCGGTCAGAGCAACGTTCAGAGACCTGACAAACACGAGGGTTTTATGTTGAAGAAGCGGAAATGGCCACTGAAAGGCTGGCACAAGGTAAACTCCACAAGCAGCGTGAGACACAGAGAGCTTCTGGTGCTGGAATTCACTTTGAGACAAATCAGCTCCAAGAATGTCCAAGAATTCATGTCTAGTAAAGTGAGACTGCTTGAAAGAAGTTATCGCACACATGCAGTATGCTTCACCCTCTGTTGGCCTCTTCCTCAAACAAGCTGGACAACCCCAGCATGAGTGTAGCTACTGTTTTCTCAAAACCAGAAACCTTGATGTTAGCCTCGGCAGAACCGATCCAATGCCTTGCAGCTAATTATGACACAATGACTAAGAACAATTATATAAACAGGTCCAATGTGGTTGAATTTCAATGTCTGTTCTTCTTATTTTTTCACAAACATTATTTTTGTGCTTATTTTCTCTGCAGCGTTTTTTTGTCCTGGACAACGGTATCCTGAAGTATTCCAAGTCCCCCATTGACGTAAGCAAACGTGACTGGAACCCTCAGTCAAGGGTCGAGTCTTCAGCGCGCCGTGTCAATGTGCACAAAAGCCTAAATTTTGAAATTGAATTGTGACACAACTGAGAAAAAAAACAAAAACATCAGGCACTGCTCAGATCTTTACCTGTTCAAACATTGTTGGACATGTTTCAATCGTCAGACCGTTGTCAATTCCATTTTTATTTTGCAGTGTCTGTAGTCAGCTCAATTGTGCTTTTGTTCATCTAATCATCAGAGTAAATTTTTCTTACATCCTTAAACCTGCAATGTTCATCATAAATACAAAATTAAGAGAATAAAAAGTTCCATCTTGTAGTATCCAAACACAGAATTAATAGGATTATCTCTTTGACTCACCTCAGATTCAAAAAGGAAAACTCCATGGCAGCATTGATGTTGGCCTCTCGGTCATGTCGGTCAAGAAGAGAGCTCACTGCATCGACCTGGACACCGAGGAGCACATCTATCACCTGAAGGTAAAGCTGAAGCAGTCAATAACGGAATTTCAATGGTGATGAACAGGAGTTCAGTGAATGGAAGAAAGACTGCCTGTCTTTCCTCAGGTCAAATCTCAAGACATTTTTGATGCTTGGGTGTCCAAGTTGCGTCATCACCGGCTTTACAGACAGAATGAGATTTTGCGATCTCCGCGGGAGGCCACCATTCGAACGTTTCCTCCACCAGCTGCCACCGACTCCCCCCAGCCTGCCTCCAGTGTGGCACGTGACACCAAGGTGAGTCCCGCTGTTCCTCCCACACATAATTAACTTTTCTGTATTATTTGATCATTGGTTCATAAAATGAATGAAAATTGTACAAATTTTGTCCAACCAACATTCCAAACTCTAAAGATATTTAATTGACAATCATTAGAAAAGAAACAAGACACTGTTTAATATTTCCCTTAAAAATATTCACTATTAATCACCAGAAGGTCTGCTGATTGATTGTCTAATAATTTAAACTACAAGTAAATTTGATGTTGATGTTGGCTTTTTAAATCTAAACACACTCAAACTTGAGCTCTAAGCAAAGTTTATTGACTTTTTTTAAGAGAGGTCATGGGAAATGAGAGAAGGCCCGGTTCTGTTTGTGTTGGAAACTCGGAGAGTAGACCAAAATGTTATCTAGTGGAGAAGAATCACTGAAGAGTCATTGACCATTCAGTCAGACAGGATTATGTTTGCCTCGGCCCCCCTGATAGCTTTCACTTTGTGTGATGTGGCTCTTTAATTTTCTGCAATTTATCAGTTAAATTTCCACTGAATTTGGGTCTGACTGTTGACTGTTTTCGTTTTAGAGAAGCTCTTGTCTGAACTGTGGGTAAATGTGAGGCTGCAGCCTCCGCAAGCTCTCCTGGGAGCACAGCTCAGTAGGTGATCAGTAGGATCCGGGTTTTGAGCAGCTGACTGCAGTCTGATGAGATCTCCCCGAGGAACACATTAATTGAGAGACGAGCTTAGACGAGTTGGAATGAATTGCAACGATTTTAATGATGCCTAATGTAATTTTGTCATAACAAGGTCACTATATTAAAAATTCAAGCTTACAGGTGCAAAGGCCCTACAGGAATAGAAGCAACTACTGGTCCCTCAATAGTGATCACATTTTTGAGAAGCATTACACTCCCGAAAGTTGGTATTAAAGTTAGTCTAGCATTAACTCCTTAGATGTTAAATATAGGTTTTGATCATGAGTGTGTCAAAATGGCTCACCAGCTCTCTAAATGCAGTCAATTTATAATTATTGTACTGGGGCAGGTGTAGCAGGTGCCGCTGTTACCTCACAGCAAGAAGGTCAAAGGTTCAAATCTACCTGAGAACCTCAGATTTTCTGCGTGGGGGTTCAGCTCTCCACAGTCCAGAAACTTCTATTTGGTGACTCCTTTGGCTGTTTTCTCACATTTGACACGCTATTCGTCTTTCAATGTGGCCCTGTTGCCCAGGGTAAACCTGGCCAATACTGGACTGCAGAATGCAAGAGAGAAGGAAATAGCGAAGTGCACACAATGGATTAAACTCTGGCATGACGTTTTAGACTCACCTACCACATCTCACCCCACAGCAGGCCAAACCAAGCAGCTTGCCGTGGCAGTCTGTGGCCCCTAGTAACGGAAGCAGCAGCAGACTGCCGGCCTCCTACAGTAACGGTCAGAGCAAGGTGGCTGCTTGGCTGCAGGAATCAGAGGAGATGGACAAGTGTGCAGAAGGTTAGTGTGATTTTCTTCCTTCTGCCCCCTGACAGGAGAGTTGATGCTTATAACACTTAACACTGAGTTGTTTCACACGAGCGCGTGTTGATGTGAATTGTGAATTTTATTTTCAGAGCTCGCTCGGTGTCAGTCCAACCTGACCGATCTCAGCCGGCTGCTGCAGAATCTGGAGATTCTGCAAAGGACACAGTCAGTTCCCAATTTCACCGACATGCAGGTGAAAAGCGTTGCATTCACTCTTAAAACACACAGATTCAATCCAGTAAGTGTCTCCTTTCAGGGTCTGAGTGCGAGTGTGTTCTGTATCGCTCAGGTAATGAGAGAGATTTGTCTTTCTAATTCAAGAGTTTAAAGTCACCAACAGTCTCCTTCATTACCTGTCTAGACAGACGGGTGCTGTCATGCACCTGCCAACATCTTTAGCTTGTTATTTTCTAATAAATAAAGAAAAGTGGATTGTATTTTTAATGCCACACATCCCATTTGTCTCAACATTCCGTTTGCAACTCATTGTGGGAATTTTACACATTTTGTTACCATTTCATTGCAGTTAACAAGTGGTTTTCTTTGTGTGTTTTGCTTGTTCTATTAACCACATTTTGCATATTTTGATCCATGATTTGCTGCAAAGACCAATTGTGTTGAGTTGTCAAAGAAAGAAAAGCGCTTGAATAGAAGATGGAGAACAAAAAGTGTCGGCAAAGATGCAAAATTCCAGCTTCAGGTATCCTTTTTTTGATTTCCTCTTTGCCACATAGACTTTTTTTTCCCCCCAATGCAAACGTACATGCAGACGTTCCTATATTCTCATATATCTGCAGTCGTATGTACCTTAATGTTGTAATGCAGGTCACAATGAAAAGTCAAAATTTTTCAAAATTACAATTTACATTTTGGTTTGTGTCAGATTTGACAGAATATATTCTTCATGTTAAAGTACATTATTGACAGTGTTGATCAGACAGACTCTGGTGTGATGTGTGTTTTCTCTGTGAGTCTCTTTCTCGATTTAAGTGTGAAAAGTGAAAAGCACTCCCACTGCTGGCTTTTTTTGTTTTAAGAGCAGAGCTTTTAAAAGCTCTCACACACACATGCACAAACCAAGACAAAATTGCTTCAGCTTTTTATTAGCCTATTTTTTGTCTGCACTAAAATGAGCACTTAGCGTGTGATGTGTCATGGTCTGAGTTTGTTCCATCTTTGCTAAATTACCTTTATTTTCTGTGATTTATTAATCTGTGCTTCCTAAAATGACTAATCACGTATTCATTCGCTTTTTTTAACCACTGCTACTGCTGTAAGTGAATATCCTCTAGCAGGGCTGCTTGTGGGACAAACATCACCTTTAGTCACCTTTGATTTCTTTGTTCTTGACATTGACAACTGAGAAGCCTCTTGAATTCAGGACTTCGGAATTTGTTATTTTCCTACAAATAGTTTCAGGAAAATCATGTGAATAGATACTGATATAGATCGCACCTGTCTTACTGTACCTACTGTACACTCATACATGTCAAACATGTCGGTGAGACATTACTGTACCTATCCAGTGATTGATGGGATCCCCCTACGTTTGTAATCCCCCTCCAGGTCCCTCTGTCCGCCAGTATGTCCCCGGTTCGCCTCCACTCATCCAACCCCAACCTCTGTGCCGAGCTGGTGGACTTTCAGCCCCCCGTTTCTCGGCTGACAGACGGTGTGGAGTGTACCAGCGACTACATTAAACTTCAGGAGGAATTCTGCACCATTGCACAGAAAGGTAGGCGGGCTGGGAACTTAAAAACAAACACTCTGTTTTTAAGTGTTTGATCCAGACAAGGGTTTATCCCACTTGTCACAATATGGTTCATAATATGAACCATAAGATCATAATATGTTAGCAAGAAATACTTTCAAGTAGAATATTTTTAATACCAAGACAGGCAGATTTCTTCAGAAAATAAGGTAATAGTGAGCTGTAAAATTATATGACACAATTATTTATAGTTGCTGAATTCCACCCCCTTCTGAAACTCTGGTAGAATTACTGCTGAAAGTCATTCAGGATTAACCAGTCAGTTATGAGGAGAGTCATTTACATTATTGTTTATGATCACTTATCATTAATCATTTATGAAATTCATCAATCTCCAACTGTTCCTGTTTCTTATACTTCATAATTCGCTGCCCTCATTTTTTTTATTTTTGTGGGAGTGTGGGCTGTTGGTTGAATAGAACTAACAATTCGAGAATCACATGGTGGTATTTTAATATTTGTATACAGTTTGAAGTCATTCTGGATTAAACGTTTGTGTTCCTTATCCAGAAAAAAATCCTTGAAATTCTACAACTAATCTGGAGTAATTGATTATAACTGTGCTCATAGAAAGCCTAGCCTAGCCTAGGCCTATCTTTCTCCACTGTGATTAAACAGTGGAGAAAGAAAATATAGCTCATTCTGTCCTTCCTCTCTGCAGTCCACTCTCTGCTAAAGTCGGCCTTCAACACAGTGGCCATCGAGAAAGAAAAGATCAAGCAGATTCTGTCTGACCAGGACCAGTCAGACCAGTTAGCCCAGATCAACACTCTCAGGAAGTCTCTGTCACAGGTAACAAGCTCTAACCGCTGTCCATAATGCATCCACTATATATCACAGTCAGTCCAACAACATAACTGTCTAAATTAGTGCAGTAATCTGAGTGATGTGTCTCCTCTGTCTTTAAACTGCAACCCGTTTTGTCGTGTCGTATCAGAAGATACGCTCACAATGTCAGGCTGTCAGATGAAAGCAGCTCACTCTGAACAGTCGACGTCTGGTGTGGAGATCAGAGCACAGACCAGTGAACAGCCAACGTTCATCATCTTTTCTCATATTAATTGGCGAGATAGAAATGTGTTGTCCACTTCATTAGCTCTGTTCCTCAGGGCTGCTTCTCCACTCCAGTCATATAATTGGACTGGTCCTTTGCAAACGCTTGTATCATTTCAGAGCAATATTTCTTCTTCTTTTTTGACCCTAATTGGAGCCTTGTGTGATGATGATGATGACGATGATGACGATGATGATGATGATGATGACCATGATGATGATGATGATGATGATGATGATGATGATGATGATGATGATGATGATGATGATGATGATGATGTCAGTGGCACAGCTCTGTGTGAAGTTAGTATAGCTACGGATCTTATCTAAACTAGGTTAAAGTTAGAAGTAAATAACCGAAGGGTGTTTTTTTTTTCTCCAAATTTTAGGAAAGACTCACAGAGCAGTCATCATAGAAACTGCTGCTTTTTTTGTAGCTAAGGGTTCAGTTTTTTTCACTAACCCTTACCCTACCTGGATTAGTGTTTTTGTAACCACTAACAGGAGAAAAAAATGAGTATTCTGGTAAGATATTAATCCTTTATTAAACATTCAAACTCTAAATCGGTTGCATCCAACATTATATTTTTATGTCTGCAGCTGCATGACAAAATCCAAATTAGAAAATCAATCAGTGGAATATGCATGTTAGTACCAATGGTACTAACATACGTAGTGCCTGGGTTTGAGTATCCTCTGTGTAATCTAGTTTCTGCACCAAACGTGTATGTACTATTGGGTTCACGCATCAGTTTTGATTTTATTGAATCCAGATTCTTCTCTCCTTACGGTGGGAGGAGAAATCTGGTCGTACAGATTTTACATGAGGTGATCCAGTCTTACCTCTGATATGTATGATTTAAAATACGTTATATTTTCTAGGCCCTGTCCCAAAACGCAGACCTCCGTACCCGACTCAGCCGCATCCACTCTGAGTCGGCCGTGCCCGAACAAGTTGTCAGCGTGAACATTATCTCCACACCTGACGAGGTAGGTCGCCGTGATCACACCATCACTCGATGGAAATGTAAGACTTACAGGCTGGCCTCGGAGTCATGCGTGCGTCTTGCGTTTGTCATCCGCATTATTGATTACTATTCCATATATTGATGGTCTTTCCAATATGATGTGACATGTTATCTTAAAGGATCATTATTCTTTGCACAACCTGACACCAAGGTTAAAGGACTAATTAGAAATGGATGGGAGCTCGCCATCAGGCGACGATACATATGCTGCAAAATGAACTCCATGTCATGTTCTGATGGTGTTTGTGTTTATACAGGTTTGTTGTGGTTCTTCAACCTGTCCTCATATCATCATCTTTGCATGTGTTTGCCTGCAGGTTGGGGAACAGATGGGCATCCCTCTGACTCAGCAGGCCTCTAATGAAAGCCGACTCTCAATGTCAGAGTCTGTCTCTGAATTCTTTGATGCCCAGGAAGTGCTTCTGTCTGCCAGCTCATCAGAGAACGAGGTATGACACGGGACTGTGGAGATACAGCTTCCAGCCACAAGAAGTGTGATTGTTGAGGAAGTGGATCAAGAAGAGGGTTAAACTAGCTGTGCTGCCAGAAAGCCAGATAAAACGTGATATCGGTGCGTGTTGCTGGAGTTGGTCAGCGGTTAGTGAGGGCAGCTTGAACATTAGAGACGGTGTGTTTAACAAGAGTGACTTCACTCACAAGAATGTTATGTATGTAATTTAGGATCAGATTATTCTGCTGCCTTTTCACCTTTTACGTGAAATTGTGAACCTCTGTGCAGTTGTGTTTGCAGACGCTCAAAATTTGACATACAAAACACAAAGTTTTCACATTCTAGACAGATATTGTGATAATATCACCATCATGGATGCCATAAATGTTATTCCTCTTCTGTCTGATCCTTTTGGTTTGTGACTCTCAGCTTTCTTCTAAGCTGACTGCACCACCTTTAACTCCCCCTCGTTGCTACTCTTAAGAGCCATTAAGCATTTTATCTCTCCAGCCCTGAACTGAACCCTGTTGAAGGACTTCTCAAGAACATCTGGCATCAACCCCCTGTCTTCCTGCTCTGTTTGCGGGCCCATTCACTGCCATAATAGAGCCCATTACATCATTATACAGAAAGCTACTACATGATCTCCTTTGGCTCCTCAATGGCCTCCTCGTGTCTGCTGTACATGAAATATAAAAATACTGCAGTCGTATGATTACTGCAGTGGGACGGACAAGTGCTGCAATTTTCAAGCCACTGGCAAACTACAAACTGCAGAGTGTGTGTGTGTGTGTGTGAGAGAGAGAGAGAGAGAGAGAGAGAGAGAGAGAGAGAGAGAGGATGACTGTTTGTATTGTGGTCTCCTGAACTGATGCTCTGCTCTGTACCTTCTCCCCACACAGGGCTCAGACGATGAGTCATATGTCAGCGATGTTAGCGATAACATTTCAGAGGACAACGCCAGCGTGACTGATAACATCTCCAGACAAAGTAGGTCTGATTGTCGTTGTGAGGCTACACCAAGCATGCATTATCTCACACACACACACACACACACACACACACGCACACACACACACACTTTTGCCCCTTGTGGAGCTCCGCTTATCTTTGCTACTTTGTGAGACCCACCTTTTCCACTTGTGTTAAAACTTTGTAAAAAATCAGGCAGGCTGGAAAAAAAATCTATTTTCCAGATATCATTTGAGTTTAACATATTTCCAAGCTTTTTGTCTCCAGGTAAGTTGTTTGGTGAATTGTGGGGCCGAATTTCAAGCATTTACTACCTTAACAGTCGTTTTGTACACACACACACTTTTTACACACACACACAAACACACAAACATATTTCTATATATTCTAGCTTTTATATCAAAGTGTGGCACAAAACTCAACTTTATTAAGAAACATGAAAAAACTTGCTGTTTAATGAAATAAAAGTGGGCCTCATGTCAAGTGAACGTGCTTTCTTAGAATCTAAGAAAGTATCATCAATATAATCTAAGATTTAGATTATATTCTTTTATTACAAAATGAAGACACAGATAGGTTTGTCTTTTGCCTCCGTGAACATGTACTCTGCCTCCCACCGGACTTGAAACCCCTCTGTTGTCAGCGTTCACCTTCCATTTAGCCATTTTTTGAGGAGGGAGTAGCTGAAAATTAATCTCTACTCTGATGATGAATAATGAAGCCGAGGCCCGCTTGCTGCAGTGACTTTGCGAGCTACCGTTGCATTGTGGAGAATGTAGTGTTGGTGCGTGCAAAACACCAGCGGGTGGCTGTGGCCGGTGTGTTTTTGGATCAATCCTATCGATGTCTTTAAAGGTTCTCGTGGCGTCTGGTTCTTTGCTATAATTCTAAATTTTACATCCCATCAGAGCTTGCTGGAAGTCTGAGGCAAAATGATTTTCTTTGCTCCAGACACTGTGTTACACCGGGTTAATAGCTGGAGGGGCCAGAGTGTACAGCAATTGTCCTGAGGCTTTGGAGCAGGACACCAAATTGTTAAATCTCTCTCGTTAACAGTGTTATTGGTAAATAGTCTTTATTTTAATGGAATTTTACATTTTTTATACGCTCTATGTAACTTATTGGGTGTACCATGTTTATTCAGCTCTGGTTAATGTCTGTGTTCAAAGTTTTTTGTTTTGTTTATTGTCTCATTAAAATGATGTTTAAATCAAAAAAAAGTTTTTAGAAGTGGAAAAACTGTATTCAGTTAAATTATTCTCTAACCTTTTAATGCTTTTGTGATTTCTTAATTTTGCTATTTTGTCATTTATGATGCTTTTTGTAGTCTTTTAAAAGAATTATTAAAATAAAGATGATTTTTTTTTTTTTTTGTAGTATTAGTTCTTTTGAATTCAACCAGTCACAGATGATATTGTACGTTGTGTGCTTTGCAAATGAGGTGCTTTTGTCTTCCCAGTGGCTAATGGGGACTTTGCTGGCAGTGCCTTCCGGAATGGGCGGCGTACCTGCCTCCAGGCGCCTTGTCCGGACACCAGCAACATAAACCTCTGGAACATCTTGAGAAACAACATCGGGAAAGACCTTTCCAAAGTATCCATGCCGGTTGAGCTCAACGAGCCCCTGAACACCCTGCAGCGCATGTGTGAAGAGCTGGAATACAGCGAGCTGCTGGACAAGGCTGCTGAGACCGAGGATCCCTTTGAACGCATGGTAAAGAAATGAGAAATGAGGTGACACTTAAAGATACAGGTGTCAACCTGTCATGCCCAGTGCATGTTAATTCACTGCATCTTCTAAATGTGGCTAATCTGAAGCAGCTAATCTGTTTATGTTGGGTTTGTTGTCTCTGACAGGTTCTTGTCGCTGCTTTTGCCATCTCAGGCTACTCGTCTACTTACTACAGAGCAGGAAGTAAGCCATTCAACCCCTTACTCGGAGAGACTTATGAATGTATTCGAGAAGACAAGGGCTTCTGGTTTATCTCTGAGCAGGTCAGTACATGCAAAGATATGTTTTATGTTGTTCATTCTTTTAACAGAGGTCTAATCATTCCTTTTCTAAGTTCTTGTTTTGTGGATCTTTCCATCGTGGCTTGGCTAATAAATCTTGGTTTCATCTCTGTAATTATGTCAGATTACCTGCATGTGATGTAGCGCATTGTGTGTCGTCTGATTGGCCAGCGATAGTGATGTGTATGTTTTATGTCAACAACGACAACAACAGCTGTCACACTGTTTATTTTTGATCTGATCTTGTCTCTAAGGTCAGCCACCACCCTCCCATCTCCGCCTGCCACTGTGAGTCGAAGAACTTCACCTTCTGGCAAGGTAGGTAACGCTTCTCATTAGTGAAGGCATCTCATTATGGAGACTGTTTTAGCAGAGAAGGCTGCTATTAGAGTTATTGCCTTTAGACAACCAGTTTTTGAAATCTATCTTTTTTTTAATTTGTGTTGAATACATTTTGAAAGTGCAAGAATTTTCTTGTGTCAGTATTTTGTCATTTCTAGTGTTTCTTACTGAATTGCATTTCAGATATGAGATGGAAAAACAAGTTTTGGGGAAAATCGATGGAGATTTTACCAATTGGGACAGTGAACCTCATGATTCCCAGGTAACTTCCTGCTACTCTACTTTGGGATTAAATGACAAAAGTATGCTCATACGATAGATGTCATCACAAAAATAGAAGCCTTAAACTACCTGAGTGGTTCTCTGGTGTTATCAGTCAGCTCTGAGTGGTAAACAGCATGACAGCTAAAAATCTGATTTTTCTAGTGGCTGCAGAGTGAATCATAAAAATGGAGTCCATCATTTTCATCTCATCCCTACGATACATCAAATGACACGTATGAGTAATGAGAGGGTGATTCTCAGCATCCATTTCAGGAATATAATGTTTACCTTAATAATTCAGTATTTCTCAGTCATTGTTTGACCTTTTAGTATAAAATAAAACTAATAATCCAATATTAATATTAATGCATTAATGGATTAATGACATATTAATCCGGTAGAATGTTCATGACAGTTCATGTGCCTGTCTTTCAAAAGAATTTCCTTTTGTGGTGTCCTACATACAGTGAAGGTCCTGCCTGCTTTCTCTTTGCAAAGACAAATATTTATATTTGCCCACATGCTCATGTGGGCCAGATGAACCTATAGGGGTTCTAACTCATGAATAATACCTTTGATAATGAGGTTTGGGGAGGAGTCAGTGCTATTTATACCACACCAAATTGTTTGCAGAAATGCTTCATATCATATAATACCTTCTTCCTTCCTGGAACAGATTGAGATGTTGTCGCTGATTGAAGAAGAATATCTATTAATCCTTCGCTTTTACCATCTTGTGTATTTCCAGGTTTGGAGATCACTATGAATGGAACAAAGTGACAACCTGTGTACACAACATCCTCAGTGGACGGCGGTGGATCGAACACTATGGGGAGATCACCATCAGAAACCTGAAGAGCAGTGCCTGCCTCTGCAAACTTACCTTCGTTAAGGTAAAATGGTCTCAGAAATCCGTCTAGGTGTGATTTAAATGTCCTACCACTGAGTGACTACATCTATATGTTAATATCAGATTTGCCTCTTCATTATTATTTTTTCTTAAATGCGTTAAAGGGATACTAACATCCTGGTATTTGTCTTTCAGGGAAACTACTGGAGTTCTAACGTGAATGAAGTTCAAGGATTTGTGATGGATCAAGAAGGGAAAGTGATTCACAGGCTCTTTGGGAAATGGCATGAGGGCCTTTACTGTGGCGTCCCACCTTCTGCCAAATGCATCTGGAGGCCTGGTAAGCACCTGTCCTTCATCCATGTGTTAGACTTGTACCTTTGTATTGGTCCCTTGAGGTTCAGTGGATTCATGGAGGAGTTTTTGGTTGTTTCCAGTTTGAAAAACACAATTCCCCATGAAGTGTTGGTGAACTGACATTTTAAGGGTTTTGCTTATGCTCTTTTCTTCCTTGTCAGGCTCGATGCCCACAGACTATGAGCTGTACTATGGCTTCACCAGGTTTGCTATTGAACTGAATGAACTTTGCCCAGAGTTGAAGGATGTTCTGCCCCGGACAGACGCCCGATTCAGGCCTGATCAAAGGTCCAGCATCCGATCCTAGATTGATTTGTCATAAATAAAGACTGCAGCATCGGTCATGATGCTGATCATGTGTTTAATTGTGAGTTTTGCAATGAAGGTTGTTTGGCCTGCCTGACTGGATGTGGTTTGGGGCACACAGGTATCTAGAGGAGGCCAACTTGGAGATGGCAGCTTCTGAGAAGCAACGTATCGAAGATCTGCAAAGAACGAGGAGGAAGTGGAGAGAAGAGAATGATATCAAACAGCAGCCATGCTTCTTCAAGTGAGCACAGAGTCCACTGAGATCAAAAATATGAACACATAGTCATTGTAAAACTGTCATGTTACTGAGCTTACGCCATTTTCCAAAAACATTTCACAAAAAAGTTTAACTTTGTCTTGTATTCTGAAAAGATCACAATGACAAAACATGAAGACAAAAGACTTCCTCTAATCACACTCTTGTGTAATATTTACCATTACTGAGTGGTAATCAAAAGAAAAACAACGTGAAGGATGAATATATTTTTAAAAATTCTTAAAATAATCACGAGGCAGATTACTTCTACAATTTAAATTGGAAAGTGAAATCTCACTAATTTTCAAATTTTAATCAGTTAAATTACTTCACAACCTTAACAGTGACTTATTTCTAGACATTATCCCAATAGAAATTGAGTTTATATGTGGAAACTCTGATTTTATTTTGTGCATCATTTAAACTTCCATGTATGTTTAGCAGCCTCGTTGAACTCTTCTCCATCTACTCACCCTCTCTGTGCGGATGACATTTTCCCCACATTACTTTCAAGTTTTACTGTCACTTTTCTTTTCTTCCAGGAAAGTGGTTGATGCAAATCAGAGGGAGCGGTGGGTCACCAACAATACGTACTGGGAGCTCCGCAAAAACCCCGGCTTCATAAATATGGAATACACAGTAAACCTGTGGTAGCACACGGATCAACAAGTCCCACATATCGTCATTGCAGACAAGAAGGTTTTACCTATGCACAACAAGGTGTTAAAAAAGAAACCTATTAATGACAAAACATTCGTGTGCATGGGCTACAGAGCTGAGGGATGATGCCTGACAACCCATCAAGGTTCCACACAGTCATCTATTTGTGGAAACATTTTGTAGGATCAACTTTATTATGCTTGTTGGAGTTGGGCTGGCAGGACAGCACTCGTACCGCTCCTCTGTAGAGCCTTCCTCAGCTCCTTTGACTTCTGTCCTTGCCTTAAAGAGACATCCATACAACGTCACATGATTTGTTTCAACAAAGCCATTTGATTTCTGGCAGCAGTTTAGATTAGACTAATCTATGAAGTAGAATTTTTGGTTACTATACTGTGCATGTTTAGAGAGCAGCTTTCACAGGCGTATATTGACTATTGTCGAGAAAAAAAAAGAGGTATTTTTGTAAAATATCTTAGAAATTAGCAACAGTAGTATGTAAATTGGCAGATTTGATTTATTTTTGCCTTTTAATACAGTTGAATCTGTGCGATAGCAGTACTCTCTCTCTGGAAATAACTCCAATAAAATCTCACAAAACTTGCATTGTGGAAATGTAGGATTCAAATGTAAGTCATGTTTTGGTGTTGCGGACATCTAGAACACATTTTCAACTTTTACAGATGTTTTCTGTCCAGAGGGACTTCTTCCTCCTCACAGCTGGATTTTTTTGTTAGTAGAGGGACAATCTGAATTGCTCTAGCCCTCCTTTTCCTAAATTTAAACATTGACATGTGAAAACTACTCAGAAACATAAATACACACATAACTCCTACATACTGTATGTAGTGAACATGAGACGCACACCAGATACTATATTGTTATTTTTTATCTTTAAAAAAACAAAAACAAAAAAGAAGTAATGACAAAATCAATTTGCTTCACCAACACTTAAATTTTTATATTGTTGTTGAAACTAAAAAAAAAAAAATCAAAAACAAAATAAAGTAGTAACTGTTCATGAATGACCAGAATAATCAATAAATAAACCAAATGTAGCTTGATTATGAAATACCAGAGACACCTACAGGCCATCCCACAAAAATGCACTTTCAGGAAAAGAGGAGAAATGAGGACCCTCCCGCTACCCCACCCCCAAATGTTTAAAATTCTAAAATCCAGTGTATATTTACAGATACAGATCAACAGCACAATAAAAAAACAGCTGTGTCGGATTCCCTGGAGAATTTACTGCTGTGATCTGGGCTTCTGTAAAGTACCAGTTACTATTTGTGCTTTTATTGCAAAGCATATTAGCTTTAATGTTTTAACCTGTTGAAGTTTAAAGATATATAAGAAGAAAATACACTATACGCACAAAGGTAGTGGGACATTTCTTTCTTATATCTGCAGCTTTTATGATATCTAATCTAAATCATCTAAATTCATTCACATTAGTTTTAACAGCTTCCTCTCCTCTGAGAAGGCTCTCTAGTAGATTTTGTAGCATCTGTACGAGTATCTGTTCATTCATCCAAAATAATACTAGTAGTATGTGTAGGGCAAGAAGACCTGGTCCAGTTCATCCCAAAGGTGTTGTGGTCAAGGCTTTCTGCAGGCCATTCAAGTTTGCTTACACCAAACTCCCCAAACCATTGCTTTATTCACTTTGTTTTCTGCACCACGACAGTTATTCTGGAACAGGAGACAGTTTCCTCAAAAGTTCTCCCACGATGGAATGATAGAATCATCCAAAATGTATTGGTACTCTAAAGCGTTATAATTTATTTCACTGGTACTGGGGGGGCCTTGAAAGAGTTTATGTTCTCTTTCCTTGGAATTAAGGTGTCCAACTACTTTTGTACATATAGTGTATGACATTGAGCATCTGATTGAACTCTAACCCATACAAGCTGTCATACTCACCTCATTCAGGACTGCAGGGTGAGAAAAAAGTAAATTTAAATATATCAAATGAAATCTATGTGACGCAAATCCATCGTGTGCGCTGGTCATATACGGAACTGTAGATGACAAACCAAAAAGTAGACCTGCTTTGCATATGTATCATGTTAATGTATTTAAGTGCTTTTAATTTGAGCCCTATGACAAACTCAAAGCTATAATTCATCAGTTTTACTTGCTGTGCCTTATTGCATTTATTAATGCCTCACAAACACACAACTGATGACGAACCCTAATGACGAGAAGGTACACTGTTCATCAGCTGCACACATTTTTCAGCCTCGCCCTGCTGCAGATGATAAATTATATTCATACTTTTCAAATTTAGCTGTGGGCAAAATGACTCTACACAACATTTTTTAAGCCAGAAGGTTAAACAATAAAAAGCTTGCAGGATTGAAGGATGTTCAGCACTGTTCTTCTACTTCCAACATGTACTCAATACATTTCAGTTATCACTGTAAATACAGCGCACTTCAAGGATGGGTCATTATTGCACAAGTAGATCATTGTTTTAACTCTTTCAACACTGACTGAATCAGATGGTTATATGAGGAGGGAGAGACAGTGAACAATAATCACGACCACCTCCTCATGCTTTCCTCATACACCATAATACCTGCATGTCAAGAAAACTTAGCCTGCCAATGAATGTTGCAGATGCCTTACAAAAAATGAAAAAAAAAAGTTCAGTCTCCCCCCCAATTAGACCCTCGTGTGTTTTGTTTTTGGACTCACATGTATCACGAGGGACTGACTCTGCTCAGTTTCTTTTAAATGCATTTCCCAATGGGTCCTTCTGAAGTGCAATTTTACCAGAGAACATATCTTTCCATGGACACTGTACACTGCTGCTACATAGTGCTTGTTCTAATAAAACAGTCAAACTCCAGTGAGGGGTGTGTGGTTTGTGTGTCCAACACTGGATGATGTGTTGCTGATATTTTCGTTTGTTCTGACAGTTGTTCTTACTCCAAACTTACGTGATGTCATGAAACTCATGATGAAGAAACACATCCATATTCATCCATATAGGGATCCAATCAAGGAAGAATATTTCAGATTTTGGTTGTGATAAAAATGATTTTGGATGTCTGGGAATCTTGGATTTTTGATGTGGAAAAGATTTTGTTGACTTCAGGTTGAAAAAAAAAACAATAACAAAACCAAAAGTAAACCCTGCGAAAAAAAAATTGTGTTAAAACAGAATATAGTGGGGAAATGTCATTTCAACCCACAAGTCACGGTAAGAGACGATAATGCAGTGGTTTCTACCTACAAATGCTATTTACATTGATGTCCCCGATTGGATATCAATATATTACTACAATATAAGACGAAACAAAATTCACAACAGTTCCATGGAGTCATGGTTAGCACCCTGGACTCTGAAGGTACCTGACTACGTATTCTAAACCTTAATTATTCTAAGCGAGTGTACAGTATTTTCCACACTAAAAGCATTTAATGTTCTCAAAAACCGACAGCGTGCCTTACAATCCAGTGTGCCTTATGTATGAAAAAGCTTTAAAATAGGCCATTTGTTGAGGGTGTGCCTTATAGTCCAATGCACCTTATAGTGCTGAAAATACTGTAGTTTGAAAACAGGACAATGCGATTCCCATTTGTTTGTTGTCTAATGCTAACCAGCAAACACTTCACCCTGTAAGGACAATAAACACACCGTGTTAAACAGACAGAATATAACACACCAACAACTGGACGTGTTGTAACCTGCAGATGCTTCATACCGTCACCCTGAGAAGAATTGAGAGCCTCTGATGGGTGATCAGTGTTTCTTGTGGAACTCACTAGTTACTCTAACAAGTTCTGATTGAATATAAATGTGACACTTTCTCAGATTTTTATTTGTTCGTAATCTTGAACTCAACGTTTAGTTTTCTTTCCTCTTTACGTTAAAACACAATGAAAACTTTCAAGGGGTATGAATTTACGAGGTACTGCACATTATTTAATGTGGAGAGTTGCTGATATAATCCTAAATAATTTAACAAAGTCTTGCTCTTTTATTTGAATAAAGGCACTGTGGACATTTTTCTTTAAAAGTTGGCTTCAGAATCTCTTGTTCTTTTGAGGAAAATGCTAACAAACTCAGCTCACCATGTGGATAAAATACTTCTAAATTGTTTCAAGATATGAGTGTTTTTAAATCTCCTGAGTATATATTTAAAGCAATCAATCAATATGTGCTTTCTTGTCCCTCTATTAAGCCACACAGATCAATGAAACCAGTGTACAGCGTCATCTGTTTTGCAGTGAAGTAGTCACATGAGGTTTTATTCATTACCCAGAAAGAGTTGCAGCAGTTACTCAGTATCATCTATTTATATGGATATTAATGAAAACCAGCACTCATTTACATTTCATTTTTATTTTTGTGATTCACAAAAATATTTCTACTTTCCACAAGGAATCACTTCATACAGAATTATTTCATTTAGCATATGACACTGTGAAGCGCACACTGCAAAAAAACACCAACAGACCAGTAAAATGGAAATATAAAGTATCTGTGCAGAGCTATTCAGGTGAAGACATCAGGGGTTGTAATGAGGATGACATACTGACAGATGGAAGAGGAAACAAATCAATAAATAAATCTCTCCATTAAATATTTCTTTTTGGTTTCTTTTTTTCAAACAAGAATGTGAAGTGCATTAAAATTTTAGAGTCTTCTATCGCAAATTACAACTTTATTTCTGAAGGGAAAGAAATAAATAGAAAAAATATTTTAATTAAGTCAATTTAAAAATAATCATCTGCATAAGGAAAAAATAAATACAAGCAAGGCAGAAAATTTGCTGTCAAAATTCTAAAATATGAGGGTCATGCCGCACTGCCTGTTGTTTATCCTTCTATTCTACATGTACATTTTCTTTAACATGTTGATCCCCTCGAGTCAGCAAGATGGAAAAATCTGAGGATACTCTTCGGGTTGGATTTCTAGCACTACGCTGTTGTCTGATTCACGTGATTGCTTCACGAGTTTCTTTACATATAAAAATATACTTTGACTTCCTTTTGTCCACAGGCTGGAAGACTACTGGGAGGAAATGTCTACAGCGTCAATATGACCGGGTGTCAGTCGATATGTGAAAATACAGGTGGAGCTAAAGTTGACCACAATGTTTTTACTTGATTGACGCCATGATCTTGATGTACTGGAGGGCGCTGTGTGCTGCATCGTTGTGAGCGTTGCCGCAGGAGATTCCTGTGCCGTGACACACGATGACTGGGTGTGTGGACAGCTCCACCAGGCACTGGTACTGGCCATTCACAGTCAGCTCGTCTGCAAAATACAGACACACACTTTGTATCATAACACACCCAGCAAATATAAAACAAATCTGCGAGGATGTTCCAGTCCCCTGAAGGTTGTGATTCTTATGAATTTCATGCTCTCAAACCTCATTTTTGATGGTCTTTGTGGTTACAATGTTTCCGACAGTCACCACATCACAACAAAAACACTTCAACAAAAAACTCAGTGTGTCTTATGCTCTAGTCAAAATGCATCTTGTGTTATTCAGGGAAAATATTTGTTCACCACAACTGAAAATGAAACTTGTTTCTGTAGTAACAGCCTGAAAAAAATTTACACATATCAAAATTGAATTAAATTTCCGCGGTGCATTGGCATTGCGCCAGGAGTTTTCCCCGCCTTGCACCCTCAATCAGCTGGGATAGGCTCCAGCTCCTCGTGACCCGCACAAGTGGATGAAGCGGTCAAGAAAGTGAATGAATGAATAAAAATTAAGTTTCTTTTTTCGTTGAAGTGACGGAACAAGGAGCCACGGTATCTGAATGAAAGTGTCCCGTAGCATCAAGACTGCAAGTGTCCTTTCTTACCAATGTCGAAGTACGTGACCTCAAAGCCCTGCTCCTTGGCCACCTCCAGTATCATCTGAATGTAGTCGGTGTTGGGAATGCTCAATGGGTTTCTCCTCAGTAGCGATATCTTCTCTGCCAATGAGTTCCTTAAATTCTCAAATCGGACACTTGGTTTAGGGATCTGAAAAGTGTCAGATCATGGAGCAAATTTGGCACAATTCAAAAGACTTTTAAACTCCAACATAACATCACTACCTTCAGCACTCACGTGACAAAGGTAAGAAATATTTTCCGTACCCATGTGAATTCTGAGAAGCCTGACAGACTTTGAAGTTTGGCCACTATTTTCTCTGCTGCTGCCTTTTTTGCTGCCTTTTTTGAATTTCCTACAGCTGTAAAAGCAGCAGACGTTAAGAGGAGCACGGACAAAACCAAATTTGAGTCACTTTAAAGCCTTCACACAAAAGTCTCAAAAGCACCTTTCTCCATGAGAGACTCCAATCGACAAGTAACGGTGAATTCTCTCTTGTGTGGCGGACCAGCCTCCATCAAAACTGTGTACTCAGGAAGACGCCATCCTCTGTGCAAAGCCAGCTCCTGAAATAAAAGAACAGCAAAGAACAAGAACACAGATGAAAATCTATTTTACTATTTTAGAAAATTTTAAGCTCATCCACACACAGACAGAAACACCAACACAACGCAAAGCAGAAAGCAGTCCAGCTGTGATTTACACACCTGCAGTATTCCCACCGAGTTGGGATTGCTGTTTGTTTCTGCTACAACACCATTACTCTCAGATTTCACCGGCATATTCCCGCTGGAAATGAGATGAAAGCATTAATCACAGCTGCAGAAGATCGACACGCTGTATAGGATTAAACAAACCAGTGTGATAAATGTATTTATCATCACGGAAGGTTTTACCAGAGTCATCTTACAACCTGCCATCATGAAAAGATTAATTAATTAAAAATATCTCTGAGCTACCAAAAGCCAAACTGATTTTTACCAAAAATCTGAAATTCAAATAAATTCAGTTTATTATCACATTGGACAAATATTCACATTTGAGTACTTTTAGCTGGGCGAAATTTTCATAAACATTACTTAAACAGTAAATCCATTCTCCTAGTTCTTGCCAGCTGCTAATCTTTTTCCGATAATGTCTTCAGCTCCACTCACACTGTTCCAGCATCTGTCTGTAGAATTTTCAGGGCAGCCTCTGCAGCCAGATGTTTAGCAGCCTTTTTACTGGAACCTTGACCTGAAAACAAAACGCAACTAAGTCAACATCCATCCATTCATCCATCTTCTGAACCGCTTTATCTGCTGTCGCGGGTCGCAGGGAGCTGGAGCCTATCCCAGTTGTCTTAGGCCGTGAGGCGGTGGAAACTCCGCGAGCGACCCCAGTGCACCACGCAGCCACATAGAGATAGATAAACACGCACACACACTCACACCTCCAGTCAATTTGGGACCGGCCAATTCACCTGAAACGCATGTTTTTGGAAGTGAGAGGAAGCCGGAGAACCTGGAGAGAACCCAGGCAGGTACGGGGAAAACATGCAAACTCCACACACAGCAGGACTCGAACCCAGAACCCCCTTGCTGTGCAGCGACAAGGCTACCCACTGTGCCACCGCGCTGCCCAAATCATTCCAGAATATTTAAAAAATAAAAAATAAATCAAGATGGGGAAAAAAACAAGCAACACAAACTCAAGCCCATTGAGGTGCTGGTACCCCAGAAAGTAAAGGTTACACGAAAAGGATGCTTGAAAAACAAATATAGGAATTAAGCACTCTTTCTTTTCATCCAATGACATGAATCGTCACAGCTGGGGGAGGGGGAGGGGGGTTGAAACTTGCCTGTGCAGCACACATCACCGATTTTCACGCTGAAGACGAAGCTGGGCAGGTGATCCTCTCCCTCAACCTTCTCCATCACGTACAGAGGCAGGGTGCCAGTTTTGGTGCCATATTCATGCAGGATTTGTATCGGTGTCTTCCTGAAGTTGGAGCTCTGCACTTCATGTTTAGTCAAGCTGCATGAATTAAATGCACAAAAAAAATGTGTCATATCAATGTGTTTGTTACAATTTAAAGGCAGTGGTTACTGTAAATGGTGCAAATGATCCAACCAGTTTACAGCAAGGAACGATTATTGCACAGATTGTTTGACAATCCGATTGTTTTCATATTCATATATGAACGAAAACCATTGCTTAAGTTTACTATTTTTAACGTTTTACCAACATTTTGCTCGTGTTCAAAATGAAAAATATTCCATTTTTGTCGACCTGCTTAATAATGATGACATGTTAAAAACAAGTTCATTAAAGTCAATAAAAATTTAACTTGGTTTTACATGCATGTACTTGTGCACCAAGTACTGTGTGTTTCTTTACTATATGAAGCACAATGATGTTTAAATTTGATTTGATTTAATCTTCCTGATAATTTTATGCTATCATTCAGTCTTAAACTTCAAATGAAATATGAACCTTGCACTTTCTGATCCACAAAAACGCCTCTGCACCGCTGGAATTATTACAGCCTCACCTGCAGTTTCATTTACCTAAATTTCACCTTGAACTAGATCGGCAAAGACGTATTGTTATGCTAATTTCAATAAATTAGAGTGCATTACCTGACCTTATTAACACTTGAAACATGCTAATCAAACAAACCTCGGTTCGGTCGCTTTCATTGCGGGTGATTGAGACATCCCTGCTGAGTTGTTGCGGTCAAATCTGAAATATTATTGATCATGTATTTGTGTTATCATGACAAACACCGCATAAAAACTGCTCTAAGAATATTATTAATGCGTTCTTCTAGACTGGGTGTTGAAACTATCAAATTTAGTTTACAAACATCCGGGTCATCAGCGCGTCAACAACAGTCCGAGTGTGGAGTTAAATTGTTTACCGCCCCCTGCTGGAAATGTCACCCAAGTGCAGCCTGTTGACAGAGGCGATTGGTTTATCACCGGTAGAAAATAATAGTATATGTATAAAATGAGCTGTTTAAAATACTAAACTGTCTATCAGCAATGGTTTTATGACTTGTGCAATGTCAGTTAAAAAAAAGTACGTTATGCAAAATGTTACTTACATGAATATTAGTACCGGTAATATTTCCTAATGGTTTGTAACGCCGTCGAAAAAAAGACATGTAAGATACACAGGTTGACAGCTTGTTTATGTTTTAAGGAGCTTTTTAGACACGTAGAAGAGTTGGAGAGTCAGAATGAAAAATCTACAGCCACGATAAATTATTTTTTTTTATTTTTGAAATGTAAATGAAATAAAAACAATATAACCAGATATGTCTTGACCTGTTCATAACTCAAAACACGGCAACATATTTTTTATAGAAACATATAGCATGATAAAAGCAATTAATGCAGAAATAATGTGAATTATTTGTGATAGTGTGCACTGGAATCCACTTTGGTCCTCAGAGTCTTGAAGTGTCCTTTGCGGTGAACTCTGACACTGAGCCACGCCTGGGAGTTTGATCCTGACTGGTTTATCTTGAAGGATTCTATAACATACAAACACACACACACACACACACACACACACACACACCCACACACACACACACACACACACACACACACACACACACACACACACACAACACATGCACACACACACAAATTAAGTATTAAGTAGGTGTGTTTATTTATCTGTGGAGCCTTAGGCTGAATTCAAGTACTTTCTGTCATATTAACAATCCGATAGAACCACAAAGCAAAACTATGTTTTAAAATCGAACCTAAAAACACAATCATTTTAACCCCAGAGTCGAAAAGTGCTCAGATATTGTAAAAGCATTATAAAATGTTTTAATGTAGTAAAATTTTATGAATAAACACTGTTCATGGAAATCATGCCTCAAGATTTCAGCTCAACTATTATTGTTACCTTTTCAAACATTCAAAAATATCAAAATGTGTTCAAAGTGTCCTAACAGCAAACAGTGACGGTAGAACCACCCATTACACAGGCTAAAATATATTTTTAGATAAGTTCATTATTATTGCAGTACATGTATATCATGATGGAACAGGATTTTGTATTTTTCATACTAATCTGTTACTATGAATTCCTAAATAAATACAATAATAAAATAGATGCACATAACAAGACTTCACTTTAAAGGCTGTCATGGGTGTGTTTGTGTTTCTACAAGTCATTCACGAATTTTAAGAAATTGAGATTATCGATGAGCATCGGATGAGATCAACTATTTAAGCAGTTTTACAAAGGTTATAGTACTTCCTTCTGTGTTGCAGTGTTAGAGAAACTAAAACTCTAAAACAACTAGATGACATTTATTGTACAGATGGTGTTGTCATTTGTTAGAACCTACGTTAAAAGACTCAATAAGTGAGTCACAGCACATTTAAATCCACTGTTCATCATTCAAACCAAGGATCCTGAAATTCTAAAATTCCATTTTTATCATTTGAGCACATACAACTAGTTTTCTTCTGCCTACAGCTTCGAGAATAGTTTCCATATCCCTTATAAGAGCTAAGACATACATAAGAAATGTAAAAGTATTAGAAAAAAAAAAATTACATCAAGTAACCTCATGTCACTGAATGGCTCCTCTGTATCCTTGTTGTATAATTTGATTATTATTTCTAATCTTCTATTTGCAAGCAACATTTTAAGTTGCTCAAGAACTATTTAATTTAAATGACTTCATGTAACTGCAGGTTTCCAGTGTGCAGACTCAAATGGTAATTTTGAAGTCGAGTACCTCAAAGTACTTGAAAACAGTTTATTTTCACGTTCCTTCGTTTAAGATCATTCATCTGACATGCAAAAATTACAACAACAACAACAACAACAACAATAATAATAATAATAATAATAATAATAATAATAATAATAATAATAATAATAATAATAATAATAATAATAATAGACCCTTACTATCGGTAATGAGGGAGTGCACGGCCGTGACGTGTCTCCGCCCCAGCCCGTGAGTCCTGGACACCACGCAGTCCAGATACAGGTCCCAGAAGACCCGGGCTAGGTCCCAGAACAGCGCCGTGTGTTTGCTATTATCGGATGACCTGAGGCCCATCATCAGGTCCCAGAAGGCGGGCACCGTGTCAGCGATCCTCGGGGAGCGCATCTCCAACAGCGTGGCTGAGGAGGTTTCCCAGCAGCTCGGGTTCGCTCGGGGCACCGCCAGCGGATCCACGGGACCCGGCTTCTGGTTCTGATGCGGGATGGCACACACGCAGCCCAGTAAAAACACCGTGGCTGCTGGTATGTTCAGGAGCACTGAGGCCATCTGCGGAGGATAGGGTGGGATATGTTTCTCATCAACTACTTTAGTAACTGTGACCTCTTCAAACCAAACCAAAGGGCCTGTTGTGAATTCTACATTTAGTTTAACATTATTCATCAGTGTTCTGCTGGTCCAAACATGCAGATTAGGCCTGCGTGTAAACAGGCAACTGAATGTAAGATTAAATTTAAATAGTAATATTTAGATAATGTAAGTAAATTATTCTGATATTCTAAGTAAAGATCAGGTCTACTACTTTACGTAAAAGAAGTGTACTTACCCGTAGAGCTGGGCCAGCTGACTAGATCGTGGTATTGGGGCTGCTGGATAAGATGTGTCCTAATTGACGTCAGTGCTGCGCCCTTTTTGTGGAGTGGAATCGCTGCTTATCACTTTTATTAATGTGTGTGCATGTACGTGTTGGAATATTCCATCATAACTTTAATTGTGTCTTAAATTTCTAAAAATGATCATGTTTGGAGAACCAGGTAAATTAAAATTGTGGATTTGAATCAATCAAATGATTTTTTTCTTTGTTTTTACATCAGTCTTTATGGGGTGTTTAGTAAGCATGTGTTGCAAAAGAAAATAAGAGATATATAAAGTACATTCACATATCTAAGTTCTGTGGATGCTCCTGGTGACAAAAACAAATTATTTAATATTTCTGAATAATAATGCCTCATCTATAGAGGACTGTGCTAGTTTTTATGCCCCCATGATTTCTACTGACCATGTGCAACCTACTTATTTTTAAAAATCATTTTTTTAAAATAGAATTCATTAACAACTAACATAACTTATTAACTTTTATTAAATTCCTTTGAATGAAACATCATGAATTGGCTAGTAAGACAGTCTAACATCTTGGGCGGTTACGGGCTCAGAGATGGACGCTTTAAGAGCGGTGCAGTTATGTTTCTATGCTTTTACTTAAATGTCACATGCACACCTGATCTCAAACACAATTACTTTCACAGCAAGAAGCCAGCACTAAATGCACTAGATGGGTTTGTGACTCAGTCAGTCATTCTTCTAACGATGCAAAGAAGCAGACTTCAGACAGTTTCCGATGCAAAGCCTTAATTATAACTCAAACAAATACCATTTTAGTTTGTGAATCAAAATATAAGTTAGGACAGACAGGAAGTGAGGCTGGATGGCACAGATTATGATAATTAACTGAGAATTATTTGTGTGCAAATGCCATACAGGAAGAACTGGGACAAACCAACAAAGCTACAAACTTGTCAAACAGATTGTTGAACACATTGGACTATTCCTGCTCCTGGGGTTGTTGACAGGGAGTATAGGAAAGATGGTGGAAGAGCCAAAGGAGACTAACTTGACGATATTATTTAACTAATGGTAAGTCAGCTGTAACAACTCCACACTTTCTATTACAATTAGGTGCATTTGAAACAACATTTGACAAGAGAGACTTCATAATAATGGAATAACAAATCAAATAGGGATAGCAAAAAGCAACCTAATAAAAATGTCTGTAAAAAAGAGGCAAAACAATGAAAAAATATTCAAAATAGATATTTCAGTGTCCAATCATGGGTTTGTTACGCATATTGGATAATATACTGTATAAAGAAGTATACAAAATGACAGTGCTGCATGCTGGTTTTTGTTCTATTTTATTTATACTGCTATGTGTACTGTACTTTCCACCATCCCACCAGTCAGTCTCAGCAGAGTCATTAGCCATCACCACCACCACAACTACTGACTGGCTTCCAAAACTCAGGTGAATATGGGAGCAGACCTTGTTTTTGATGCGCTGTAACGAATGAGGTCTGGGCGGTATTCACCATTGAATGAGGTTCCCATTTAAAGCATGTGCAGCCATATCATAGCCCTGAGCCAACCCACATGCAAAAGTACTGGCATGTCAGAGATAAAAACCGTGAGTCCTCAACATCAGCTTGCGTGATGTGATGATCTGTGCTTATAAAGATTTACCCACCATGTGAACCTGCAATACCACAAAGTGACAAACTGCCATGTAGGTTACCAATACATTCATTTATTCATTCATTTTCCATTTTCATCCGGTGTCGCGGGGAGCTGGAGCATATCCCAGCTGACTGGGGCATGAGGCAGGGTTACTCCGGGCGCGACTCCAGTGCACTGCGGAGCCACATACGAATACACACAGACAAACGCACGCACACACTCACACCTACAGCCAATCTGGAACTGGCCAATTACCTGAAGCACAGGGAGGAAGTGAAAGATAGTGGGAGGAAGCCAGAGAGCCTGGTGGGAAACCCACTCCAACATAACAAGAACCAAGGCAGTCAGAGACAGCAACATCCCACAAGGGTAGGTCGGGGTACCCTGAAAGTAGTACCTGACAAGTGCATAGCTTTGACCTTTCAGGGTAGGTCAAAGCTATGGACTTTAACAGTGCCCTGCCAGGGTGATGTTATAGCTGCGGAGTTTTCAGGAAAGCAGAGTGGCAGCTCCGGGGCGAAGGAGTGGCTGGGCATTTTATGTTGTGACACGGGTCCTACAATGAAGGTTGATCCACATTTGTTGGCCGGGGACAGTATGGTGGTCCATTATCGTCCGGCTTCTTTTTCTGGTCAGCTTTGCAACAAAGGGGTTTCTCCTGCGTGGGTTGTTAGCCCTCCGCAAGATAGTCGGCTGGTGGGGCTGCCACCTCACATCATGCTGACACGTTGGGGTCTTTGTTTGTCTGGAACTTACCCTGGGTACGGTCACCCGCCATGGGCAACCCTACCAGGAGCAAGCTCCCAACGGTTTCACTTTCCGGGGTTACTGGAATGGACAGGGCCAGACCCAAGTGAGGGGTCATCATCATCATCACAGGGACATAACACATTACTGTGATTTTGTAATTTGTTCTCACACATTTGTTTTCAGAATTTAAAATAACTACAATTTTGTGTGAGTCATAAATGTCTAATTTATGACTCACACAAAATTGAGTCATAAATTAGACTGCTTATAAAAGAGCAGATCTGCTCTATAAGATCTGCTTATAGAGCAGATCTATAAGTAACATGGTTGTTGTCTGTTCGTCTCTGTGTAGAAGATTAATGTGTTTCATACCGACTCATTTCTCATGCAAGCCTGTGATTTTAAGTCAGTTTCCAGTGATTTGTCAAAGAAAAACAAAGAAATCCACAGTTAAAATTAGTCAGTAGTTTATTCATCAGTCCAAATGTATGATGCAGTGAGAGCCAGACAATGAGTAATATGGAGTATTACAACAATGCCAGTGCTATGGCAGCACCTGGAACACACCAACCGTCAGCTGGACTGGAAATAAAAGCCCTGCACAAGGAAACTGTACAGTTCTCAGTATGTACAGGCACCGTAACATTGTGTTTGTGTCTGTGTTTGTGCATGTTTGTGACTAAAAATATCAGATCAGATGAAAAACACACAAAAATGATTTTGTTCCACAAATGTAAAAGGATACTCTCTCGTTTTTCACTGGAAAATTATTCTAGCTTTTTTTTTTTAATCCATTCATAGTCTGCCGATGTTGAAGCTGAGAGAAACTAGACCTGGAAGTGACCTAATAAAAGATCAACAAATTAGCATAAGTTTTATACTAATCAGTAATTCCATGTCAACACTGATCCTTATTATCCATTTTGTGCAATATCTCTCTTTGCATAGTAAATAAAAGTTGAATGTTTTCGTTGTTGACATGCACCTACCTTTTGTAGCATATTTTTCTTGCAAATTTGGGGACTCCCATATAGAGTTATAAGCCCACTATTGTGATTGCATGCAGCGTTTCCTGTAGAGCTGAACTTGATTTCTACTAAAATGTTATGCAAAAGAGCAAAAGTTTAAGCCGGTATAGTGGGTGTTGATGAAGACTTTTATGCGAGACCTGGTTGGACAGATGAGCGCCTGCATGGACAGACTTCATGCCCTCAGCAGTAGCAGAGGCACTGCTGGCTGCAGACAGAGGGGAAAGTGCTCTGTGTGCAACAACATCCATACTGTATGTTAAGGTGAGAGGTTCTTTGGCTTTGAGTCACTGTTGAGGATATTTCAGGGGTAAAATTTTGTGAATCTGATGTGACATCAGTCTGAATCCCTCTAGAACTGACATGATCTCATTCACTCCAGCTGCTATGTCCACAACCATAAGTCTAGCCTGACCTTTGACCTCTGCCTGGACAATCGTAGAAGGCTATGCAGCGTGCAAATACAATTTTGGCCGAAAACACAATTGCAGTTGCCAAAAACACCCGCTATACACAATGATAAGATAAAAAACAAAGCAATTTATGTCCTTGCAAAATATGTCCTTGCTGCCAAAACTGAAGACTTTATTTATCTACAGCTTTATTTGTTTGCATTCACTGGGTAAAATGCACTGACCTTACAGCTGCTCTCATGCTGCCTCCTTTAGCATCCATAGCAACCTAAGTGTGAGCTACAGGGTCTTTAACTGCTTTCCAGTGTTTGGTGTTTACCAGACTACCTCCTGAATTAAATTTTTCACTTTGCATGTTTTCTGCAGTATATTCAAAGCTTTCATAGCCGTGCAGAGCCCTGCAGAAAGGGTTCTTCATGCTGGGGGGCCAGCAAGCAGCACACTTTGTGTGGATAATCATGCCAGGTGAAAGAGTGGTGTGGATTCCACCTGAACGCCTGTGCACTGGCACTAATGGATGGAAGAGGAGCCCTGCCACGCTAGAGATCAGGGTGATTGTATGGATTTGTTATCTTGGTGAGGTGGAGTTGAAAAGGCTGCATTTCTATTGTAACTATAATGGTATTTATTCAAATGTTCACTATGTTGTTGTTTTTTTCAAGTAAATCTAATGCCAAAGATCAGCAGCAATAAGTGCAGTCCAGCTGTCAGGTAGCCAAAAAAGGAAGCCTTGGAGGAGTCCAACTGTGATTGCCATCTCTCCTTGGGTTAAATGGCTGTGGCGTTGGGGTCATACCGCCGTTTCTTCACATTTCTTATGAGGACAAAAGACATAGGAGTCACAATATGCCATAATTATGTCTATGACACAGCTAGTGAAACATGAACAAACCACACTTTTCTCTTCAGTTTACAGTAGTAGACTTTTAAATAGAATGCTATACACAAGGAACTATGTTTTTGTTCAAAAACTGAAAAATTCTGAGGATTTTTAGAGGATTTTAGAAGCAAACTACTGAAGACATTAAAGTGAGGAGAGGCTGGTCCATGTTGGAGGCATTCAGAGGCATTCACAGTCACAAACCTTCATCCCCTTTCATGATGATTGATGGTATGTATGGTTTGGTTAGCAAGACATTTTCACACCGAGGACCCACTCAGTTTAAGTTCCTCTATATTCTTATGACACGACATTGGACTGAAATGATCCAAAATAAAAACTTTAACCCAGTTTGTTTGGCAAAAGAACAATAAATTGACCTTTGAAAAAAAAAAAAGGGTTGAGCATTTTGAAGGTGTGTGAATATGAATATCCTCTATTGCCGTCTTTTTCTCGTTCGTGCAACATCCGTACTGTATACCAGTGTAGGAGACGTGTTTTGTTACCAGTGTTGATGGGAAAGACATTACTTCCACTCAAAACATAACCACCTGGGTTCAGAGAGCTAACATAAAATACATCATCTACAGAGGAGGGAAAGAGAAGAACAACCACACAAACAACCACAGCAGAAGCAGCAGCAGCAACAATAACTACTACCACGACAGAGGGACAACAATGAATAGGACAGCAGGAGTGATGCATAACCTCCCCGTAATGTGGCTTGTTGTGGGGCTTGTGTCACTCTGTCATGCACCTGTTCCAATAGTGGGCCAGTTGATGGTGGCACTATTGTTGTGCGTAGTTCATGCAGTGCAATGCGCCGTGTCTGTACCAGGTCTGTGAAGCAGGCAGCAATGGCAGCTGGTGTGGGCGGGTCCGAGAGTCCTGCTCTGCTCTAGGGCGGAGACTGGCCATCGAGGTGGGTGTGGCTAGCCATGGCACAAAGGCTGCGGTCAACAATAAGGTCCTGGCTTCTCTGTCTCTCTTTCTCTGTCTTTGTGCCGCTCTCACTACTCCATTTAAAGTCTCACCCTCAAACAAGTGATGGATTAAGAAAAAGATGATTGAAGTGATGAGAGCATGAAAAATCCTGGACCAAATCATTCTTGGCTCAGCCTTTGTGCAATGAACTGACCTCCACCAAATCAGCAAATCAACATGCAGAAATGCTTTGTTTCCTATTATGTTAAAGTTGTTTTTGTTTTTTTTAATGGTGACAACCATGATGCTTTATCTGGCATGCTTTGTTGGCTGCAGAATTGTATATATCTGTTACTGCTTAAGTCTATTTAGACTAAGATGAGTAACACCCCTGTTGCTCAAGACAGCAGGCTAATTAAAGATAGATTGGAACTTACACACTATTATTCATACAGCACATTTCCTGTATTGTCAGAAGTATCTTAATCTATCTTTTCAGTTTCAATGGGGAAATAAGATTTTTAACCATTAATCTAAGTATAGCATTACCCATTTAGATGTTAAAAGTATTGTTTCCCCTCTCTTATCATGTCCTTTAGTGAACATGCACATCAAGCATTGAGCTCTGCCCATCCAATCAGTTTGAGATTTTGCTACAGATCCTTAAATGACCCCCACATGGAGTCCAGTGTCTCTTCAAATCACTCTTTACACATCTACACCCCTGAACATCAACCACATCCTCTTCTACCAACCAGGACTGCATACTGGATGAACTGCTTGACGTATGTGTTTTCCTTGTGCTTTCTCAGCATAAAATGGTTCACTTTGGGTACTGTCCACCCCGGGGTCCATATTCTGTAGCAGGAGCTCAAACCCTGGTGTCTAGAAGCAGCAGGGATGCTATAGTTGCAGCAGGAGAGGCATGCGGTGTGTTGCTTACTTAAAGCCCCATCCAGTCCCCCCAAGCACTATGGCAGCCACAAGGATGGCTCCGGCGATGGAGCCTATTATTAGATTGGTGGCACTAGGACCTGTAAAGGGTTATGGGGAAAGAGACATGAGTTTCTAGACTCTCCTACTGTATAAATAACACGTAACTATACAATGACGATTTCACATGGAACAGAAAACATAACCATAAGTATAGTATTACAATAAAATGACTGAATGTTTTTTGCATGCTTTTCAGACCCCTTCAGTGTGTAACATGAGGAAAATGAAGTATCAACCCTGGGAATATTTTAATTTATCTGGTGTCAGGTGAGGAAGTGTTTATCAGTGGCTGTTAAGGTTGTGTAGACCCTGGGTATCCATCGCTATACCGGTTTAATTAAATAGCTGTTGACTGGTGTGTATTTGTGACCTGCAGTATGTGCAGTAAATGTTTTAGGGGTCCCAGTCACCACACAGCCTACCACTGACTGACAAGCCAGGTCACTAACTAGGACACATTTCCGGACAGTTTTCCATCTAAATGCCCCACATGCCCCAGAAAGGAGAGGATCACGGGAGCAACCACATAACAACTAAGAATAAGAGAAAGAAAAGAGCAGAGGGAGGATGAAGAAAGAGGCTCATAGTAATGGGGAAAAACAGGAAGTGGCAGGAAAGGAAGAATCCAATCACACAACACTGAAAACATCCAATCACATGACAATTATATGGTCGTCACTGACACACAAGAAAACACAAAGCCACCGGGACGCACACACGGGCTCAGGCCGGCTCACGAGACCGCCCGCACACTGAGGCACCACTATGAGAGGAAGAGCTGTGAAAGGGTTAAAGATGCTTACTCTATTCCCCACCCTGTGCCTCCAAAAATCACCCCCAGGGCCAGAATGGTCCCTGCTACTGCCCCTATCAGCCTGTTAGTGGCCACGCTCACTGTGTAGAGGGAAAAGGAGCATTATTACCACCCTGTCAGAAACAAAGAGCAGACTTCTGCTTCAAAGTCATGGATGAAGAGACACGGTTCCCTCTGTTATGCTTCCCAAACCCTTAAAAAAAAAAAAAAACTGCCCCCGTATCAGCTGTATACTACAGAGCTATGTGTTCACTTTATCTTCTGAACGAAACAAAACTAATGTCACAGTTTTTTTGTTCTTCTTTAGTCGCCATTTTACATGGGAAGTCATGTAAGATCTCTGTACACCTGTGAAGCTCACGTCTAAGAATCTACGCTTACTCACATCTAGCAGTGTGACTGAGAATTGGCATTGCGATACTGCAGTACAACATATAGTATATACTGTAAATCATAGTGAGTCTCTGCTAATTCAAATGAGTCGTAAATATCCGTGTTAGTCATCTTATCAGACACCCGGGGTCGTCAGAGGTGAAAACCAACCCTTGGGTCCTTCGTCCTGAGTGGGCTCAGGCTCTTTAGGAGGGTCAGGCATGCTACAGTCTGTCCCCGCCCAGGTGGTGTCACAGGTGCATGTGGCTTCATTGTTGCACACCTGTAAAGATCATACAGAAATAAATGAGCTAACCAGAAAATGAAAGAGGTGGAAATAAAGTTACTGACACACTGGCGTACAACTTCTTCAAAGATCATACACTATGAAATATTAATAAGAGGAAAATCTCAGGAGATTAAAAAATGAGTTTTCATTTCTCTGCCCTGTTGGACGAAACCTTTTCTCTGTTTTAAAGTTGGCTGTACTTCTGTATGCAGGTTGTCATGATCATTCTCAACATGTAACATTTGATCACGCCTGACCCATTTTGCAGCAGGTCTGCACACTAATCACCAATGTGTAAAATGTGTATGTCAGTTGTGTCACGTGAGAAATGCATGGTGCTTAAGACAATTGTCAAAACCCAACACAAACAACTATACTGGCCCCTGTGTGTTTCTGCAGGACTATTAGAACAGTTTAACAGTAACATTTAACATTACTGACTCAGCATTCACTTCATCTGTGTAATATTAATATAATATATTTTCAGTCCATTGAGGTAATTCATATTCAAGTAAAGCTCTGATATCATTACCATTGATCTTTGCTTTTTTTTTGGCAATGCATTTCACCTCTGAGCCTCTTCAGGTGTGCCAGGCTGAGATTTCAGGTTCCTGGTTTTTCTTCAGAGCAGTGTGACTCAATTTCAGAATCAGAATCAGAATTCAGTACTTTATTGATCCCCAAAAGGGAAATTACTTTTTGTTCCAGCTCTGCACCAGAAAGTACCCCAGTTGGAGTCAGAATAAAAGAAAGAATTTAGAATTAAGATTAAAGAGCTAAAGGAAGTAGATATAAGAGAACAAATAAAACAATACAAACATATATACAGTTTTTAGTGTTTGCTTCATTCTTCTTCCTCACTGCATGACTATCAAAGGGAGGCGTTGTACAGTTTGACAGCCAAAGGCAGGAGAGATTTCCTCTGGTGTTCAGTATTTAGGAAGGGTCTCACTGCTACTGAGCGGACTCCTTTGTCCAATCAGTGTCCTGTACAGTGGGTGGAACTCATTGTTCCGCAGTTTGGACAACGTTCTCCTCTCCAACACTACAGTAAGAGAGTCTAACTGTACTCCAACAACGTCACCAGCCCTGGATCAGTCTATCCAGTCTGTTGGCGTCCCCCACCTTCACACCACTGCCCTACACACCACAGCATAGAGTAAAGCAATGGCCCTCACAGGCTGGTAGAACATCCTCAGCATGGTGTTATAGAAATGTTGAAGGACCTCAATCTCCTCAGGAAAAAGAGGCAGCTTTGGCCCTTCTTATTTCGACTTTATGAAGATGTTTCATGCAATTCATTTCAAATTTTAAAGTCCCAGCAATGATTTCACTGTATTTTCTGTAAGAAATCCATTGATTCTAGTTTTAAGCTGATTTTGTTGACAGCTTGTGATTTAGTTGCTACTTCCAGAAAGCCCGTCTGTGTTTCTTCAGCTTGAATACTGTCTTCTGTTTACGACTTAATGAACTGCAAACAACCTCACCACAATGAGCAAAGCGTAACTTACAGGTTAATTTACACCAGGACTCACCCCGTGGGCCGAGCACACCTGTCCATTAGGTCCTGTAGGGCAGGTGCTCATGTTCAGTGACTGGATGGGCAGACACTTGCGGTCAAGGCACATCATTGACGGCCCACAGGGAGTCCCATCCTCCACGTAGCCTAAATCAGTCTCATCATCCAAGAGGACATGACCACCACTGTGAGGATACAACAGACAGAGACATGATGCAAGGAAAAAAGAAATAGTAAGATCAATTTCAACAAAATTGATCTCATTCTGATGTGAATTCTGAAGGTTTCCAGGTCATGCATGGGTCATGTTGTGTCGTTTACCTGCAGTCTACCAGCCTGCCTTGATGATTGAAGGAAGCTGGAGTAATATCTCCTTTTATAATTCCGATTCGAGGGTTACGGCCAATGTTGGTACACAAAAGATACCCACAGAACACATCGCTGAAAAAAGACAACAGGGAGCAATCTCTTCAGGCTCCAACCTTCCCCTTAGCAGATTTCATCTTATCAGCTCTTCCTTATCTATCATGACTTTTAAATCCCATTTTAAAACACATTTTTTAACATAACCACATAATTGCATTTATTCTGTTATGGTTGTCCATTTGCTCTCACCGCACATGTGGTTGAATTAAATTTCTCTGAAAAGATCTGCAGAGAAAATCTACTGTTTCTAAATGTTTAAATACATTTATTCTGCTGTCCTTTCAGGGTCAGACATTAAATTTATTTTCAGCTGGAATGAGTTCATGAGTTTTATGAAACTCTTTTATTTTATTCCTCCTGTGAGCTTTGTGCCTTTTTGACCTCAGTTGGTCGGCTCCAAAGTCTTAATCTCCTCCATTGTTAGGAATAAAAGATGATAGAGAAACACTAAAGTCTGTCTGATATGCATAAAGGAAATAGCGGTGTTAATTTAATTTCTCTTTCTTTGAAACTCACTGTTTGCTGCACTGAATCCATTTGTCTCCATCCTTTCCACAGTTGCCCTTCTCTGTGCCCTCTGTGTTCAGCTTCTCATAGCAGAACTTCTCTGAGCCTCCGGATTCTGAGGAGAGGAGAAGACTGTTGAGCTGCAATGAATATCTATTTTCATGCAGCATATGCAAGGATACTTTAATCTTACTTGGCCCCCAAATGTATTTACACTGGGCCTCTCTGGTCTTGCACTCTCCATTGTAGCAGCGACCCTTCAGAGAGAATTAGATATATAAAACACATCTCAGTCTGATACTCCTCTGGGTTCTTTTTTGGACCAAGATGTTTTAAATGTGATCAGCCTGCATACCTGGGCTATCTGACACAGGTAACCATCTTGTTTATGAAGATTAGGAGGACACTGAAAACAGTCATAAGTATGAGACGTCTTAACCATATGCATCATATTTGGTGTGCAAAGTGTTTACGGTTTGAGACACGAAGAAAATGGAAATAACAGTGCTCCACAAGAATACCTGTCCAGAGTCCCCGGAGCAGGTTTCTGTGATGTCACAGTCGTTCACAGCATAGCGGCAACTGTAACCTCGTGGATAAAACTGGCAACAAACCCAGGGAAAATATGAATTAAGTTTCCAAAGTACAGATAATATTGTGTGCTTTAAAAGTGGAACTAAAGCGCAATCTCATACCAGACAGGTGTTGTTACAGCATGGACCATCGCTGCAGTGTGCCCCGTTGGCGAGGGAACACTTCTTGCAGCATTCCTTGTAGCACTCCTTGAAATAGACAGGGAAGGAGCTTCATCCGTTTGAGGGAACACACAAAAAGAATCAGACTTCCTGTAGAACAACAGACTCACCGATCTGGCTCCACAGTCGCAGTCCTCTCCCACCTCTACAAATCCATTGCCACATTCTGTTGTCTCGAACAGCTGCCAGAAGAAGCCAGAAAAGGTCAGGGTGTGGCGAGTGATTCTTGACAGATGTGACATGCAAAAGAGTTGTGAGGGTCTAACTTTGGTGGGCCTGTTAAAAAGACACGAGCCGCCCCCTTTCAGGAGGAAGTCCTTGTAATCTGTGATGCTGCATTTGGAGAATCTCCGTGGATGCTGGACCCTGAGGAGAGAGAAGATTAGATAATAACTGATCAGAAAGAACTGACCAGTAATCTATGAGGATGGAGAAAGGGTTTAAAATGTTATTTGGAGATCCATCTCTAATGAGCCGATAGCATGACAACTTCAATTATTTTTATTGATTTTCATTGTTATGTACTGTTAACATGTCATGAACATACTCATATAACTAGCATCACTGCCTGTATTTCAACACTTTTGGAGGGTTTTTTTTTTCATGTGATTTCCCAACAATCCAGGATACATTTGCTTTTTCTGAGTCTACTATGTTTCAGGAAACTACCAGCTGTTCAGGTGTTAACATCCAAACTGGTAACTGCCTGTAATGAGCCTGATGTTGATTTTGATAGATGAAGAAGCTTGTGGTATAATAAAAAAAAAAAATTTTTAAAAATCAATAAATGAGAACTGCTTTGCTTTGGGATTCCTTTATATCGATTCTGGAGCTTTTATTCAGACTAAATGTGCTGTTTGGTGTGCAAGGTGCCATCTCACAACTCAATGAAAACTTTTTACTCAGACTTTCAGGAATAAAGCAGGCTAATTTGTTCCATCTTGTATAAGACAAGAAGATACAATGAAGAACGGGCTGGAACCATGCTCAGATTCTCTGTGGACCCTTTCTTTCTCATTCACCTGTGGTGAGTGTTTTCAAAGGCTGTCTGGGCACAGCGGCGGTTAAAATGATTGAATGGTACTGCACTGTCAAGGGTCTGGGAATCAATGGTCTTCATTACAGTACAGTACAGCACTGCAAATTAGTTATAAATGAATGATGTCACAAATGTTAACTGCAAAGGCTTATATTCTTTCCCTCTGGTTGAACTACAATACCTCTCTAAGTCCAACCCTGACCCTGACCCTGTGTGTGTGTGTGTGTGTGTGTGTGTGTGTGTGTGTGTGTGTGTGTGTGTGTGTGTGTGTGTGTGTGTGTGTGTGTGTGTGTGTGTGTGTGTGTGTGTGTGTGTGTGTGTGTGTGTGTGTGTTATATATTACCCAGTGTCCTCCATTATGCAACCGGTCCACGTCTCAACACAACCACATTCCTCTGCAAACAGGAATGAGGGAACAGGAAAACCAAAGTAAGAAGAGGACAGACAGAGACAGGATGCGTAGAAAGAGGATGATTAAACCTAAACTGTTGAAATAAATATATTAATGTGTTATTTCTACTCAAGTCAGAGAGTACCAGCAATCTTCTTGGATGAAGTACCTGATTTCAAAAGCATTCAGATGATTAACCAAGAATTCCCTGACTTCAATATTTTATTCATAATCCACAAAATCATTTGTCATACTCAGCTGGTTCCGGGACAT
This sequence comes from Antennarius maculatus, assembly GCA_013358685.1. Lineage (NCBI taxonomy): Eukaryota > Metazoa > Chordata > Actinopteri > Lophiiformes > Antennariidae > Antennarius > Antennarius maculatus. The sequence continues at coordinate 7,232,460 of CM023618.1, read as the reverse complement.
AAGAGGGATCGCTCCGGTAGTGAAAGTTTGCATTCTTCAGACATGGCAGTTGTAAATGACTTTACCTCATTAACCACTTTGATAAGATGATCTTATGATCTTAAGCTAATGGCATAAATCTGTCTGAAGCCTGACTCAGCTGCGTTTACTTTTGGATCAGCTTTTCTGAGATAATCAGTGCATCGCTCCATCTGTCACTTCTGGCACAGATAAGAGGTGAGCGCAGACAGTTTGCTTTATAGGGGCCATCTGCTGCTGCTTCAGAGACATTTAAGTGTCTGAACATCAAATCCTAGAGAATCCCACTTTTCACCAAGCAATTTGCCAACGGCTAATGTATTATTTCAAGACTAGCCCTTGTAGTTACCTGCTTTTAATCAACATTCACTGCTGTAGCATTTAAGAGAAAACAATAAACCTGCTTAATTCTAGTTATCTCGTCATGCTATCGCTCAGATTACCATGGTCAATCCACAAACCCCTCAGAGGACAGTTTCAATGAGAAATGTTTCTTATTGTCTCAGCACACCAGAATACTGCTTCTCATAAATTAAATCCATTGATCTTTGGTAAATAAAGAGCTACTGACAACTTTAGCTGTCCCTATCTTCTTGTTTTTTGAAAGAAATACCTCAAAAACTTCAAAGAATAGACAAAGAGCTCCTGTCAATGACATAAAATGGACAGAGTAACAGGTAAAGAGATATAAGTATAAGTGAAAAGCAGCTGGCTGTTGTAAACATGTGATCTTGACTCAGACCATAACGGCGTGCGTGTGATTAATACTTCTCTTGGATGCAGGGTCCCACTGGATGCCCAGGTTCTGGGCCAGGCCCTGGGACAGAGAACCTGCCATGGCCAAAGTGTGGCCATACTGTGGACAGAGTAAAGACCAGGGATTATCCTCCTGCAGTCACACACACACACACACACACACACACACACTGTGTTGCAGTATGGATGGAAAGAATGATGATCCATTAGACAACACGTCTGACCTCATTGACCCCTACTCCACGGCTGGAAGAACACATGCCTCCAAAGTATGCTGCGCTGCTTCTGCGGTAGTGGAAGGTCACATTGCTGCAGGAAAACAGAAGTTAAAGATCGACATGAATAACAGACAGAAGATTAAAAAGCTTCAAAAGTAACTATAGGAAATACGTATGCATAAAGCATTATGAGGATAAGTTTAAAGCGTGCATAAAAATGACATCGAGTTAAGAAGTTATTTCATACAGAATTTTTTTTCATCCATTCAACACATTTCAGATCTTCCTAGCTACTGAAGAGTTAGTCAGATTATTACATTTATTAAACCGCAGTAATGACTGGCAATAAAAATCAATAAATCCGCATGAATACTATGGATTTCCTGCCACTGGTGCATTTCACTGAAAACGTACAGCTAAAAAAGAAATCATTGAAGTTGTTCATTAAACAAAGAAGGAACTTGCGAGATGAGGTGCACAGCGTCCGCACGGTGTTTGATGCTCTGCTGCCTGTACTTAGAGAAATCCCGGAGCATTTCCAGCGGCCTCACACTGATTGGGATGTGATCCTTGTCTGTCCAGATCTCCACAGCAACCAGCACCACACGCGTGTGGAGTTGCTCTTTGAAGACCTGCCAATAAAACATGCAGAGACATAAAGGTAGGCAGGTGAGAGAGATAGAAAGAGGCAAAGAGGAAAAAGATACTGGTTGCTAATCTGAATGTCTCTGAGGACGGACACCTGAGGAGATCTTTGACATATTTGGGAGGTACCATTCTCTTAATGCTTTGTACAACATGGATACAACATATAGACAAGTGGCTTGAATATTTCCAAAAGAAGTGAACCTTTGTAATCCACTATATAGAGGCATAAAAATAACAAGAAACTTGATGAAGAGTCTCCGCAACCCGCCATAAGCAGAACAAATGAAAGATGAAGTCTACAGAGTTATGTTGGTGACTCTGAGGCTGTTGCTAAACATAAGCTAAGAGTCTCAATCACAATAACAACAATGCTGACATGGTTCCTATGTTTAACTTCATATTTTTGCATGTTAACATGCTCACATTTATAAAAACAAATTCTAAAGTAGTCCCACTGTTAGTGTCAAAAGGTTTATGACTGAGATTAAATCTTGGGGAAAAGTAAATGTTATATTTTGTGTCAATCCATCTCACATATACAGAAATGTACAAAAATGCAGGAATTGTCACATCAGAATGGCAGCTCATACAAAAGGAAGTGTCAAATGTAAAATGATCTCTATAATGCACATTCTGCACATTTCATGAAGGTTAGGTAGAGATGTTACTCACGGCATCCACAAGATTTACCACTGACTTGGCGAAATTTCTCGTGTGCTGCTTGGTCTTGTGTCGCTTATACTGTAGACACGATGAGGAAAAAAAAAACCAAGGCAAAGGTAAATATCAATGAGTAGATGAGGTGTTACGAGACGACTTGCTATGAAGGAGGAAAATGTAAAAGGAAGTTGTAGAAGACATTTTTTTTGTTGTTGCTTTGAGTGACAACACGTACCATACTGTGATCGCTGACAATCATTATCTCCAAGTACTTCATTTCCTCAAATACATTGCGTGGCATCTGCAAAATGAAATATAACACATAAAACACTTTCAGTTAGTGCACAGATTCCTCCAAGGCAGCTCGATGAACCTAAAAGAAATAATCCTGTCGCAATTTGACCTCCGACATATAACTCGTTGACCCCAGAATTTGGAGTCAAATTTGTTCCGTTACTGGTTTGATATTGTTATCGATTAAGAACAAAATTTCACCAACACAGAAATTCTTCTAAATTAAGTTCAGTAACTTTTGATAAAGTGTTAAATTTGACACTAACTGAATCAGCAGTGTCATCAGTGCGACTCTATAGTATTATTTGTTTTCTCACAGTATTGAATTTTCCATGAGTCCTATAAATTTAAGCATTCGGAGTCACCAGATCTGCAGTGCTACTTGGACCGAGACCAGAATCTAATGAGTGGTAGATCTTACGGGGCTGTTTTCATAAGATTTGAGTCCAAACATTTGTGCCTTTATTCAAAAAATCTTCTATTTGTCTCTCTCACAATGTTACAGAATCCTTTAAAAATAATTGTGGATCAGACGATGATTCATTTAATCAAAATTTGTTTGTGATTTAAGAGGAATCCTGCCAACAGACAGTCAGAGAACCAACACAGACAGAAACAATGCTTTCATGGCCAAGGTAATTACAAAGCAGTGTGTTTCCTTTCAACTGTTCCATTATGAACACAAACTGGGCTCTGTTATGTACACTATTACTGTTATTAGCCCCTTTTTATGACAGTTCAAGTGTGAGCAAACCTATGTTTGTTGGGTTACTTCACACACCAGTACATCAACACTCACTGCTCGCTTTTTCCTGCGCTTCAGCCAGGACAAGCCATCCATCTCCGAGAAGAGCTCCTCCTCGACTGCAAACACACAACAAACACACAAAACTTCAACACACATACTAAGAAATTACAATAGAGCATAACCCTCACATTAGTTTCAGCCAATGGAGAGGTGCTTTCCTCATTTCCCATTATGTCCAAAATTGTTTCACAATTAAAAACTCCATCAGATTAAGTATGATCACTGGAGACATTATAATTAGCAAAATGATCAATTTCAAAGCAATGCTGACACACCTCCAGTTCTGGTCATATTTTCATTCTTATTTTTTCTTACATCTGTTTTGACTTCCTGCTCTCATATGTCCCCCCACCCTCACTGGCTGTCTTCTCCTGTGCCTCATTATCCCGACTATTGTGTTGAGTCCGAAGTCCCCCTCCTTTCTGTGGTTTTTGTGACACTCCTCTATGTCGTCACCAACCTGATCCTAGTGTTTGATTTAGGTTTTCCCAGTTATGACTCTTAAGTTTTTTGCCTGTGGTATGTTTGACCGATTCAGAATGGATTAGACATTTACTAAAATGTTTCATGGAATGCTTTGTTTTTATTGACACCCTTTTCATCGCAGGTTGTGCCTTTGGGTCCCATTTCCTCTTGGTATCGGTTCTGACAAATACAAGATCTAATGCTTGGTGAACACTAAGTCAGCAAAACTTATTCAATTTGTCAACATGAACATCTGGAGAATTAAATATCCACAATTATTTACACTTTCCAACAAATGAAAACAACATATAATAAAGTGTTCAGCTCTAACAGCCATTAACGTGTTTTTTCTATTTTTTTAACCACTGACAGGTTATTTCTTGCTGCTATGACCTCAGGATTCACTACTTGTGTGTTATATTCTGTGCATGAGGGAGGTCAGGGTTAAGAAGGGTGTGGTGATGGCCAGAGGTGGAGGACTGATATAGGATGTTATGTAAGACGATGGATGACACTGATGGAAACCATTACCCTGTTCCTCTGACTCATTGTTCCAGTCAAAGGAGGCTGTTCTTTTTAATTTGTGAGGCCTTGCAGCTGTATCCTGGGAGGAAGAGTCAAACACGTGTTAAAAGATTAAAGAGGTGCTGAAGTAGTCACTGGTACAGGCACACAGTATTCCTGCAAAAAACATGTGATTCAAATTTTCAAATAGAATAGCGCATTAAAACTTATAAAAGCAGACGCGGATAACTGTTATGGCGCTGTGTGTGTCGTACGTTTCTTCCTCTGCGACAGGAATGACTTACAATCGAATGAGTCTGTTGTAAGGGTTCAATTAGGTACATATAGACTCCATCGTCAAACATCCCACTGCCAGGCAGAGAGAGATGAAAAGGGAGAGAAGACAGTCGATATTAAGTCAATAGCACCAGAGATGAGTGTCTGCACTGAATTCTGCAGATGGCGAGTATGACACACAACTCTGCTGTTCACTTACTGCAGGCCGTTGCAGGTGGATAAAGCCACACGGGAGTTGTCGTTACCTCTCACCTGACCGTGGTAGTAGCAGTGTTCACCACCCTGAGGAGAGAACCATCGGAGACCAATACAATATTCATATGTGCACACATGGACACGGTCTAGTCATGACATGGTGAACGTGCCATTAATCAGAGGAGTCTTCTCACATCTCCTAGGAGGTAGCAGCTTGTCTAACAGATGCAGATTTGCTATGTTTGCAAGTCATTTCTGCAGTGGGGGGAGGTTTGTTCAGGCATTGCGAGGTGGATCCTGGTACTATCTGTGACCCAGCAACCGAGAGCCAAGGTGAGTAGTGGACATTATTCCTCATCATTCCCACTTCCTGTCTGTCCCTCCTCTCTTCAGCCGTCCTACGCTGCGCCGACACTGCAGAGGGTCTGCTCTCCCTCGTCACGTGACCAGAGCACCAGCAGGAGGATGCAGGGGAGTGAAACCCTGCTGATTCAGCGAGAGTATACCCAGCCCAGCCCAGCCTGAATCAGCAGCAGCAGCAGAAGCAGCAGAAGCCATCTCACACTCCTCACTTCCCGCCCCCCATCCCTCGATTGTTTCCCTTCTGTTCTATGGAAAAACATAAACTTTCACATTTTAATCTACCTACGCAAATCCACCTGTCCGCGTGTCATTAACAGCAAGCTTAACAAAGACTAACAATGTGAGTTGATTTACAGAAATTTATCCCTTTGTTTTCTGAAGATGAGGTGAAGCTTATTTGTGTCTTTTGCTTCACAGATAAGAAGCCAGACTGGAACAAAATGGAAACAAAAGGACAGAAATGTACGGTTTAAAATAAAAAAAACATACAAACACACTCAAACCATAAAGAGGGGCTTTCTAACACTTTAGTTACAGAGACAACATTACCTTTGACAGAACGGGTTTTCCCCCTTCAAAGTGAATCTCAACATAATCTGAAGACAGCAAGTCACTGTGAAAAAATAGATTTTACTTGGTTAGGGTGGATAGATGTAATGCAGTCAACAAAATACACACACAAAAAAGTCTGTTTTTCTGCTTTCTGACTCATCTGGGTTCTAACCAGCAGTGAGTGCTGCTCAGTTCAACCTTCACACGAGAAGACTCAACACAGCTGAGTGTAGATTGTCCCACACAAACAATCCCCGAAGCATCCCGAAAATGCAGTCTACTTATTAAATAAGACCTTCCCTCAGGAAGCAGCAAGATGTACAAGTAATCCGTTATCACAGACAGAATGTGTCTGAACATGACAGGAATTTTGTAACATGGGATTTAATTTTTAAACTATAGAACCTGTTAAATCATCCAAAATTATACTTTGCATGGATCAGAAAAAGCACAAATAACAGGAACGGAGACAAATAACTTGTTACGTGACGAACAACTTCAAGGACGTGGTTTCACCTTGAACTCAAGAGACCTCCGGCCAGTTCCTGCTCTGCGTCAGCATCCTTCACCAATCTGTTAGCTGATAGCTGACTTCAAGACACTGACATATTGGCCACTATGGCGCTTTTTTTTTTTTTCCAGAGTAACCTTGTAAACCGCAAACATCCTCTTCTCAGAGGGAATTTAGTGGCGCCGCCGCCGCCCAAAAATAAAGGATGTACGTCATAGATCTGTGAGAGGGATGACATTTCTGAAAGATGCTCCGTGGCATGTAAGCAGGAAGCGAAGCATTATTAGGAGAATCGAGACATGAGCGGCGTCTGTGAGAGATTCCTGAGTGAGGGGCTATATATAGCTTGACAGATGAGGCAGGGTGGGGAGAGTGGGCTCCGGCTGAGTGCATTGGTGTTTTTATGAGCATGTGTGAGAGTGGTGGACAGCATGGAGGAGCAGGATGGAGTAAGCAATGTGCGAAATGTGTGCGTACTTTGAAGTGCATGTGTGTTTCAGTATCTGTAAGAGTATGTACGAACCATGACTCCTCTCTGACTGTCACAATGCAGCATTAGTAGCAGAGAGAAGTGAGACAGAGGAGAGACCAGACCCTGCAGGAGGTCTCACGTCTGGCGCCAGATCAGAAGTCTTGTAGCAGCATGTGGCTTAACTACAACACGTGGGAACAATATGCCCTTAGTCTAAATAAAGTGTTACTCTGATGATAGGCCTCTAATATATCTGGCGATATAAGATTTAAATCAGGTGTGAGAGGAAGAAAAACAACTTCCTTGCTTTGCAGTCCAAGTTTCAGTAAGAGTCGAGCTCACAAAGCGGCACCCATTGGCCGGTTGCACACTTACCTATATTTAGATCTATATCGTCACAGCGACGACACCAAGAAGAGCTCAAACCCCACTTCTCACACACTAATAAATAACCGGCAGCACACAAACATAGATATTAAGCTGACATTTGAGCCATTTCTTTTAGACTTCTTATAGTGTTCGACAGGGAACAAAATGACATCTGTTCAACATGATGGACTGTGTGTTGGTCTAGCGTGGGCTAGGAATGATTGGACGAGAGGTTTGTGGTTCATGCTACATAAAGAGCCACAGATAATATGTGCACATTTACACAACAGACATGACAAAATACCCTGCTAAGTTTTCCCACATTGAAGATATGAAATGCGATGGAAGCATTGGAGACAGATAACACACTTTCACAAGCTTTACTGGTCCGTTCCGGCTCATATAAAAACAAAACTTGCACTGCTTGTATTACTTGATCTTGTATATTTGTACATGAGACATAGTAGTTATTGCAAATGACTGACAAAATCTGTAATTGGCAAATTTCTATGATGATATTTGAAATGATGCGACCGCTATAGAGAAAGAAGAACATCAGCTTTATTATAGTGTGTTAGCTCGTTGCAATCATTAGCAAAGCAGATAACAATGTCCTCAAGAGACATGATGAAACTTTCAATTTTGAAAGCGGTGAAATTAATGAAAAGTATGACAGTAACATGGATGGTGGTATTTCAGTAGTAAAAAAGTGAGTATGAAACTAACTATGGTTAATGGCAATGACTTTCATAATAAAGGAAAGCAGAAGGCCGCTAAAGCATAGACGGAATATGGAATAAAAATATAACCACAGGAATAAGCGAGTCAAAACGTCAGAGCACCCAGCCATGACAACAATAATGTTGCTGCATTTCGTGACATAATCCAGGTTTGAATCACATTAAGGGAAACTGGAATTCAATTAGCATCTCAAAGTCCTTGTTCACATGTGCATTAAGCCTCCGCATGCGTGGACCTGCTTTGTGAAAGGAGTGAATCGATACCATTGAGTGTCCGAAGCCCCTCGCCTCAGGAGGAGACAGCGACCACAGTCCATGGAACAACTTTCTCAATAAAGATTACTTTACTGAGTCCAGTCGCCAGCGAAGCCTTCACTTTCTCGTAAACCAACCACTGAATGATGTGAAAGCTAAAGTCATGTTCGCTCAGCATCCACCCAACTTGAGCTTTGTGTTATGCCAACACCACATCGTCCGTCAATGCAGGATAGCTATTATACTGTTTTTGAGTCTCACACTGATTGTGTTTGTGATGTATGATGCGTTTTCAGTATTATAATATCAGATGTCAGCAGCTGTGACCAGAGGTTTGCTCAACAATCATGTCTTTTGTGCTTTTTCTCCAACCCATTGTTCACTTTCATTCTTACCAACCTCAAGTTTTCCTACAAAACATCTTACAACACTGATTTAGCTTACGCCAGCCCTGCTTTTAAACTGCTCAAATTAAACACACCCGCAATGAGAAATACAATACCCTTTTAATAATACTCATCAGAGTGGAAGTGTTACGGCAAAAAAATGTTTGCACAAGGTCTACAGCTCCTCTCATTCACCTCAGAATAAATAAGGACAGTCTGCTGACGTTCTGTGATTTTCAACCATCTGCATATTTCTGTCAGAATGACCTTGACAGCAGACACAGCTTTGTGAGACACAAATTACTCTCACAAGAAACCACAAAGAAATTCTGGTTTGTTTCTTAAGTCTATATTTCCCCTAAGGGTGTGTGTGGTGACTTCATGGGTCGTACTAACTTTATGTAATTGATAACAGTCACAGAGTTAGCTGCATCAGAATCCTGACACTTTCAGAATAAGCGTAATTTTTTTTTTACCTGAACCATTTGACAGTCACATCTTTGAGTCAGACTAAAAGAAAATACAAGACATAGTCCCCAGCAGTCCCCTGTATAGAGAGCTACACTTATTGTTTTTTATCTTTAATAGTCACAGTGGCTGACTATAAAAGATGTTTTTCCAGCTAAACTAAATTAATGTCTGATTAGATGAGCCAGACTTACTTATTCAATGCTAGATCCAGGACAAATCTGGAGCCAAATGCCTCCAACTGGAAACTGGCTTGGGCTAGATGGACTGTCTGTGAGGGAGAAAAGAGCTGTCACTGCAGATGATGACAACTTCACAGCATCCACGTCACGGTGCACAAAAAACAGATGTGGTGGACAAACAGCAGATGGTAATGTACAGGAACTGTCCTGGACGAAAGGGCCTCTGTCAGCAACACTGCTCTGGCATCGCTCCAGCTAATAAACACCGGGGTTTATCTGTTAATGTACAATGATGGGGATTTTATCTTGGATTTGCCTGACATTGAGCAGAAAAATTACATCAAGGATATGGGTGTTAACAAAAGCCATATTATGGACTTGAAACACATTTAACAGTCTTGATATCGATGAAAATCGTATTTCTAAGAACTAACTTCTTACAGCACCCGCAAGAATTTACACCCCGGGGCTTACCTTGCCCTCTGGAGCTTGGTTCTTTGCCCGAGTGTCCAGGTCATGGTAGGTACTCTCCAAGTCCTCATTTAGGTAGTAGATCAGCCGTGAGGGGTAGGTGATCACATGCTCTGGTGCATGGTGTGTTCTGTTGTCTGTAGCAGGTGCTGCAGTCGCCTGTTGCTTCGGCAGGGCTGGCACTGCGTCCCTCTCAATCTTGTCCTCTACTTCTTGAGAAGCTACGAGAGAAGATCCACCGCACAGACATAAAAAACCCGACCGGTTCTCTTGTGCACACAAAGAAGTCAGCTGTCATCCTTTATTCATGACACACATTGATAATCCTGACGCAAGTGGAGAGGGTTTCATTATAATTCTCCAGGACACGGCTGAATAAGGTTGGGTACATTCTGTAATACACTGACAACCACAAATGGATGTTAAGCTGTTTTAGAATAAATAATACATGCATTGCTTTATTTGGTTGAGGGTACTTTTGATGTCCTTATGACCAAAGTGAAAAACAGATGACAGATAAACATAGCGTGTTATAGGACACTGATGCGCAAAGCCTCAAACAGCACATAACATCAGGTGAATAGACTTTACATTTAAGCGCGGTGCGTAAAATAAAGAGCTTTATTTTGAACCCTGAGTAAGAGGCGCTGGAAGCTGCCCCATACACCCTCACGTTATAGACGTCGCATCTTCATACGTTCGATCCAGGAAACAGCGATGCTGTGCACTGACAGCACATCGTCAAATATAATTTTGGCCAAATGCAGAAAAGTCAAATATAAATTTAATGTGGTTAAAGTCAAAGGAACAGGCTCTTCTTACAATACCTACCGAATGACGCTAGTGATGAAAGAAGCCGAGGCGAAAGGATGCTGACGAACACAGTGGCCAGAAATATCACATACATGATTCATATTTGATAGCTGAAATATCCCGATATCAACACATCAACACGATCCATAGCTTCCGGCCCATCGTGGCGTGGAGGTGGCGCCGCGCGCAGTGGGACGTATTCATGAATGCTGGAGGTACCGGGATGCTGCTGCTGATGCTGCTGATGCTGCTGATGCTGCTGCTGCTGCTGCAGTAGCGGCTGTGGAGGAGAAAGTGGATGGAGGGGGAGAAGGGTGGGGAGGTGGGGAGGGAGCAGAAAGAAGGCGGTGGCCAGGCAAGCTAATGGAAGTCACCCAGCAGATTCCTCCTCGGTGCGCAGAAACAGGATGTCCTTCCTCCCTCCTGGGCTACAGGGAGGCCTGGCAGGTGACCTGAGAAGCTCAAAATCTCATCACCCACTGAAAAACAGGACATGACCCCCTGACACTAACAGGAATGTGGGTTCAGTCAACACAGATCATTTGATTAATCCAGCATGTAGTCACACCTGCTTGTTTTTTGTGAGTTGTCTTACACAGTTTTCTGGATACGGCCGATATGTCTTCATCTTAAAATGACCACCCAATTTTGAAATGAACACAAACCCAGAAGAAAAGACTCAACGATTGGTGCTGGGATAGGGGTGCATAAGAATGGCATGTCTAGTAATGAGCCCCTCATCATTACCCCTTAAGAACCCCTGGGGTTGGTTGATGGACCACTGTTTATCCTCTTCATCAATCCAGAGGACCAGTTACTGACTGTGCGAAATGCTGTGTACTCCAGGCACAGCACCTGACATGTTTAAGTTGTGTCTCTTGGTTTAGCTGCTGGTAAAATTAAGATTATTATTAAAATAAGGAGGAAAATTTAGCTTATTTGTATAAGACACAAATTGTGTAAGAAAATTTGTAAATACTGTATTTATAATACCGTATTTCTACATAGCTTTAGAGCGTGATATATTGCAAGTTACATAAACTGATAAACATCATGGGTCTAATTTAAAAAGACATTTCACCAATAGCATTGTTTGCAAAAATATCCCAAATTTTATAATATTTATAACTGATAAATTAATTTGTAAGCAGGATTTTATTCCTTTAGCTCATTACATCAACAATATTTACATGATGTTCTGATTAAAATCATAACTAGAATGAAAATATATGAAGTTCAACATCCACCAGTTCCCTTTAGTTCAGTCAATCCTAATCTAGAAACAAAGTGACACTGGTATCATCTGGGTTTGTATTTAAATCCACACTAAACTGCACACACTCATGCATACCAATTCAGTACACGACTGATTTTTTTCATCAAAATCATTGCATTACCGTCAGAGAAGTCCTTGAAAAATCCTGGTTTTTGTATCTATCTCTCAGTCTTCAGTGCTATCTCTGTTTAGGTTGGAGACTTCAGAGTTTCTCATTTATAATTGGAGGAAGTGTTTGGAGAGGATATTGATTGTGAGTTCTCACCAGATACATCTAAATCAATTTGAAAAATCCCCTGATCAAGGTTCAGCCATGAATTTGCAGTGTGGCAAGAAGTGGCAGTGACTTCTAAAAACTGCATCCAGCTCTTCCACATAGTCTGTTCAATCTGTTTTGATAACAGAATGCTTACTACTTGTATTCTGTTAACAAATGCTGGTCAGTGACAGTCTCCCCAAGTCTTAACGTGTTTTTTAACTGAAATCAAACCAATATCATAGTTAGATGAAAGCACTAGAGTATAACTTTATTTATCCCTTAAGGAGGTTCCTTCAGGGAAATTAATTTCTCCGTTGCACACAGCACAGTAAGTACACAAAAAAACAGAAAAAGCACACAGAAAGCACCAGCACATAGAAAGTAGTACAACACCAAATAGAAAGATTAATAAATAACCCATCAAGGTTATTTATTAACCCATGGTATACAGCCGCATCCGGTTGAACGCCGAATATGGATCCTGCATTATGCTCATAGTCCGAGCAATCAATGCCTGAAGAAAACCAGGGTCTACTGGTTCCCTTTTGGTTCTGTGCCAGACTGTACTGTCAGGAACAGGATTAGGACCCAAACACAAGACACCGGTAGAGACGTTTTCCTCCATATTTTAATCAGGCAAATCAAAAACCAAGGAAACACAAGACTCAAGAATACCACTAAACGAGACACAAGAGCGTGAGTCCAGAACAATCTGGCACCAAAACAAAGGAGAAGCCAGCTTAAGAAGTCTCAGGCTAATCAGCCTGATCAAGTCCAGGTGTTGAGATGAACAGGTTTAACAAAAAAAGATTTTTGATAACAGTTATGAGCTTGTTTCAAATTACTTTTAAATCTGTCAGCTGATTGGAACCTTCTTAATCTATCTGTAGCTTTTAAGCAGTGTATAGGCTTAAATACTTATATAACCATGGTAACATGCAGCATATGCATGAAGAGCTGTTAAAACTGCTGTGCTTAAAAATTGTAAGGCAGTGATCCTGGTTTACAGTGTAGCACTAATGTTTATCATCATTTATTTATGCTTGAGAAATAACTTGTCTTGCAGCTACTTTAAACATTTTTAATCGACCACAGACATGCTCTTAGTGGAATGCATGAATGATGAATAAGACAATTACAGATTGTGGGCAACTTTTTTGTAAACTAGTAATAGCTAATATAACATTTGTACCATATTTTACCACAAATAGAAGAAGTGTTTAACTTGTTCAGCATCATATTATTTTCACTCTGACATTAAGACCAGGCCAAAGTAGACCAATGTTGAAGAATGAGCCCCTGGTTGTCCAAAGTTACCAAACAGCTTCACAATCAGTAAGACTGTAGATGAACCTACAAACAGTTTCAATATTACCATGATTTAGTTCTCTTTTAATGACTAATAATCACAGAGTTCATTGAGTTGTAAAGAAAAGCAGAAGTAAAAGGGAAGGATGCATCCCCCCAAAAATAACTTCTATTGGCCCGACGCACTGGCAGCAACAATTTGTGGATTTTAGGATTGAAGGAAATGTCAAATATTTGCACCATTCCAACTTTTCCGTTTATTCAGTGTTTGAGTTGTGGGTTTAGCTCACTGATATGAAAAGCAGCCGCAGATCCACTGAATGGGGAGCATTCTTCATGTTGACCAGTCACTTCTCTCCGCGCTGCGGTCCCGGGTGGGATTCGTCAGCCGGACGCGCCCACAACACTTTCAGTTCCTCTGCGCAGCAGTCAGTTGGATTGTCCCACGGAAAGACAGCACATGCTGCAGAAAATACTTTTGCAGCCCAGTGGGAAGTCACAGAGCAGGCCGGCAGTGCGGGGGCTAGGAGGCTACGTGAGCGATCACATTTATCCGGGAACTGTCGGCGTTTGCAGAGCGATTAAAAGAGAACGCTGCGTTTTTGAGGTAAGTGATGAACGAACAGCAGGCTTGTGCCGTCAGAGTGCGAACAGTGTGTGTGTGTGTGTGTGTGTGTGTGTGTGTGTGTGTGTGTGTGTGTGTGTGTGTGTGTGTGTGTGTGTGTGTGTGTGTGTGTGTGTGTGTGTGTGTGTGTGTGTGTGTGTGTGTGTGTGTGTGTGTGTGTGTGTGTGGCACCGAGTCTGGCTTTCAACAAGCTTTTTGGTTGTTGTGTTAAAAATGTCTCTGCATAGTGTTCTCAGATTTGTGTCATTACATAGTCGTTAATTCTACATTTTTGTCTGTTGCACTAATTCAGCTTTTCAGTACTTCGGCCACTTTATCTGATTATTCAGGATAATGTGATCTCTTCCTTTTCTCTTTAAGATAAAGGAAAATATTTTTTATCCTATTATTGCACAGCGAGATATTTTTTAAAAAAAGTTTCTATTTTCTTTGTAGAAATTTTAATCCGCTGTAACTTTGAAAGTATTTTGCTTTCACGGTGTCCAAGCAGTCTTCCTAGTTCTTTTCAACACTTTTTAATGATCCATTTTATTTATCTCCATGACTTATATTTAAAAAGATTTAAACACACTTCAGGTTTATTGTTTGCTCAAATGTTTGTTTGTTTTTTTTTATTCAGCCACATAAGAATATATTTGCATTGTGCAGTAAAACATAGGCATCAGCAGTCTGGTCTCCATGATGACACAAACACCGGTGACTTGAAAGTTTACAAATCTAGCTGCTTGGCACCGTGGAAAAGATGGATGTTGTGTAACAGTACGGTATGTTCCAGTGCATCTGTGTTTACCAGCAGAAAAAAAAACATAATGATTCATGATTCCAACACAAAGGCTCTGTCTTCTTCATCTGTGGGACATCCTTCTGTCATCATTGTTGATCCAGATGCATGTTGCCTTTTATGTCCCAGGGCTAGTCCAGACACACCCAGCCTTTACTTCAACTCAGGAACTGGTTGGTTGGAAAGAGGGACAACACAAACAACCGGATTCTTTTGGAGGACAGTCGAGAGCAACTGAATAGAGCGTGAGGTGAGGACACTGGCTAATGACAGTGTATGCTTTTCACTGTGACTTTGTGTCTATGGATCATTTTAAAGGAATAGTTCATATCAATTTCACTGATATCTTGCAACTTTTGCAGCAATGGAGGACCTCATGGAGGAATATGGAAATTACACCTATGAATACTACCTGGATTATGAAAACTTTGGGGAACTTAAGGACAAACACGGGCAGCAGGAAGCTATGCACATTATTTCAGTGGTGATCTATGTTATTTGCTTTGTGCTTGGTCTGATCGGAAATGGGATTGTGATTTGGGTGACGGCATTTAAAAGTAAGAAGACTGTAAACAGCACCTGGTTGCTTAATCTTGCCATCGCAGACTTTGTATTTGTGCTTTTTTTGCCTTTCTACATTGATTATATCCTTCGTGATTTCCACTGGGATTTTGGTGTGGTCATGTGTAAGCTTAACTCCTTTGTTTTAGTGATGAACATGTATGCCAGTGTTCTCTTTCTCACAGTGCTCAGCATAGACAGATATGTGTCTCTGGTTCACCTCAACTGGTCTCGCAGATATCGCACTGTAGAGAGAGCGTGGCTCGTATGCGGTTGTGTATGGTTGGTAGCTGCCGCCATGAGCTGTCCTGCACTCATTTTTCGTGACACCATGCGCTTACACGACAAGATTGTTTGCTTTAACAACTTTGATGCGCACGATGGACACACAATGGCCATGAGACACATTACAATAGTGGCAATTCGCACCACTGTGGGATTCCTTTTGCCTTTTACTGCGATATGTGTGACAGGCATTCTTCTGATTGTCAAATTGAAGCAATCAGGGGGCTCTGTTCGATTATCAAGCTTCACCAAAACTGTCTCTGCAATAATTCTGGCCTTCTTTTTATGCTGGGCACCTTTTCATGCTTTTAGCTTAATGGAACTGTCCCTATATTCCTCATCAGCCCTACACAACGTACTGAGAGCTGGCTTTCCTCTGGCCAACAGCTTAGGCTTCTTTAACAGTTGCATTAACCCTCTGCTGTACATGCTTCTAGGCAAAAAGATGCGTCGTATTCTGAAGCGTGCGTGCTTAAACTTAACCAAGAGTTCACTGAGAGAACTCAGTCACTCACTGTCTGCCACTGAAATAGAGTCTGTGCCAGGAGTTCACCAGGAAAATGTCCCGGATGAGCCTGTTGAGTCATCAACTCTTTGACTGCAGCTCTGCAGTCGCTGTCCTTTAAGAGCCTGAAAGTAAGACTTAGCTAAATGCAGGGGATTACCATAGCTGCTCCCTCCAGCTGTAGTGTTAAGATTTTCCTATTTTGCTTCATTTGCACAGTGCAATTACTCTCAGTGGAAAGGCTGAGCAGAGCTGTGTTTAACTTGCACTTGAAGTGTCTTTCCATTTACGTTTCATTTGTGCAACCCAGAGAAAGGGGCAAAATAAAATAATAAGTTGAAAAAAGCGGATTCAGAAAACAATTTAAAACATTTTCAGAATCAGTTATTGTTTGTCTTTTAGTCTTGGTAAACAATCTGTATTAAATTGTGATATTCTGCTGATTGAAACTTGTCTTATGTGATGTAAACTGAATGTCTTTTAAAAGGACATATTTTACTACCTTTTGTAGTTTTATAGATAAATAGAAGTATTGCCAGATTATTTAGTCATTTATAACTAGCTGCTATAATGTATTTATGTATTTACTGATTGCTGTCATTGGAAGCACAACTATGAACTACTGGTTCAGAGAGATATATTCCATATTTGTATGTGTAGTCTAATATGTTTTTATAGTTTTTTTATATTGAATGCTTTCCTGTGTGAATATATTGAGATTTTTATAATAGTTAAAGTAATATTTTAATATTTATTCTAATATATTCAAAATAGCATATATCTTAATAAATCCCTTCTTTTGAATACCTGTGGCTACTGTTCTTATTTCAAATAGCGTTTATGTAAAGTATTATTTGACCTTACTTTAAAGGAGAAATTACCTTTGTTTTCTGTACAGAGTCTTAACTCCCGAGTGGATTCAGCCTGGCCTGGATCAAGTCTGATGTAAACCAACACGTGAATACATTTTCATTTCCTGACAGGCAAATTCAGTCATTTCCTGTTGTTTTGTTATGGTAACCGACTTTTAGGAATTACATCACTAGTATTTACCATTATGTGGCTCAGGATCATTGCTGGTCCAGTTGCAACAGGGTGTGCGTGCAATTACCAAGTCATATTCTCGTTTTAACAAGCTCCCATACTTGGCAGTGGATAGACTGAGATAATAATTGCAAAAAAATATATAATAAATTGTAATCCTCCTCATCAAAGCAAAGCCACAAATCCGAAGCAGTTTCATACTGAAATGGTGTTTATTCATTGCTGCTTAAGTTGAATCTTGTTTTTATTTACAAATGCAGGTTATGGCATTTACCCCGTATAACCGATAACATGTGCACCAAGCAAACAAAAATAAATAGTTTTAGAGCATTTGAATATCTCTGCTATATCATTTTTTGGATTGTCATCATCCAATTTCTCCCACATTCTTAAACATGACATAGAGAACATTTTGCCATGCATGGATGACTCATATGTTTGTGTTTTTCTACAACCTATATGACAATAAACAAAATAAACAATAAAGAAGTACTGCTCGTCCACTGTTACTTTAGACTCAGCTCCACTCTTTGATCCCTGGACTCTCTTATGACCATTTTGTTTGTCACACATCTTGCAGGCTGTTATCAAATTGCCGAATCCCTGAAAAAAGTGCCAAAAGCTTTTAGTGACATTAAAAAAATCAGCCCTCCATCCATCCCAGAGACCAGAGGCAGCCTGTCCTCTTGGTGTGTGCATGCGTGTGTGTGTGTGTGTGTCTTTGTTTTTCCTAGAGTGTGAATGCCTCTGTGACCGTGGTTTTAACTGTTGTATCAAAATGACCTAAGGACAATCTTAGTTCTCTATACAGCAGCAGGGGCAGCAGTGGCTCAGTGGTAGAGCGGGTGGTTGAGTGAGTCATGAAATGTTCCAAGATCAGCGGTTCGATTCCCACTCCAGCCCCAAAACACCCGGAGTGTGAGCTGAAAGTGGGAGGTGTCAGCTCACCTCTGGAACACTGCCGAGGCGCCCCTGAGCAAGGCGCGGTCCCCATGCCCACCACCCTACCTCCCATAGCATGCTTACAGGCCCCCTTGTTTGTGTATTGCAGCGGCTTGTACACACTAATATGCATGCATGTTGACAACTAATATACTGGAGTGTGTGTTCTTAATTTCCCTTCGGGAATCACAACAATATTTTTTTTAAAGCGTTAGTTTAAAAAAAATGTTTAAAAATGTTTTAAAGCAGCCATAGAAACATGAATGACTCCTTCACATTTAAAGGTAGCTATCCCAGTATTAGCAGCAGCCACTGCGTGGCAGTAGCATCTGATGTAGTGCAGCGTGTGGAACGTTTCACACAAGGCGGGCATTCAAGAACAGCACTGTGATGAGTAAAGGGGGCCTGTTCCCCGGTGCAGCTGTATGTAGAGCTGCGCCCCTGCTGCGACTGCAAGTTAGTGGAGAACCGAGCGGCTGCAGCACCACAACCTTCCATGGACTTGATTAGATAAGTTAATTGTCTGCAAAGGGGACCGTTTACAATACATCATTGTTTGAGCTGCTGCTGAATCGCAACACCTTTGCATAAATCAGGATAAAGCGTTACTTAAGCCGTGACGCAACGCTTTCAAGAGACTGCGCAGTCTACGTCGTCGGAAATCTCATGAGGACAAACACTGATAAGGTAAGTGAAGCGATCAAACTGCAGTTCAGAAAATTTAATCTAGTTAAAATACAATCTATTATCCAGGTAAGAATGTGGAACGAACATTAGAAGCAGCATCTTAATGTGTAATGAGTTGGTTGGATGAAATTCGGTTATCGTTGTGTGTTATGTTAGCTTGTTTGTAGCATGCTAAGCTACGTTCAAGGGTGCAGGTGTTAAGTTACGTTGTAAATAGTAGCTGCGTCAGAATAACATGACAATGTCGTAAGGTTACCAAGCTAATACTTAGCTGTTTGCTAACGTTTCCTCGTCACATAATTTGGTTAGTTTGGCTGCAGTTTGTTTGACATTGCTCTATCGCCAATGTGCCAACGATACACGGGTTGATTTAAAATGACTTAGATCTTAATGCATGTTAAATTAACGTGAATAGTGTAGATATTTTATTACATCCCGCTTCAAAGCGGTGATGTATTGTAACTGTCAGTGTTCGTCCGCCCGTTCGTATGTCCACCAAATATCTTCACAACCGCTGCAAATAGAAAGATGAAACAAAAAGCACATTACTCGGGCGGCAAAGGGGATGAAAATAAGATGTTGACCTTGAGAAAACTAGGTCAAAGTCAAATTTCAACATTTGTACACTCAGGAACCGGATAAGATAGAAAGACGAGGGAGAAGGCCAGTGTAAGACCATGGATCAAAGCTAGTGCTTTGATCCATGGTCTTACACTGCACTAGTCTATGCAATAATCCGGTAGTACTTCCGGGGTACCCTGACCTACTGCCAGGTTGTGTTTCTAACTGATGTCTTATAACGTGATTTTGTTTCGGTGGCTGCATTAAGGTTTTACATTCTCCGATTTGGAGCCCTCATCAAATTCGATTATTAGCCTTATCAGCACGTGCAAAAGTCCAAAAGAAGACATCCCACTTGATGTTCTTCTGTCTGTCCTTCAGCATGTTCCGTTTGCCTGCTGCGAGCTGGGGTCTCCTTCCAGCTATTACCAGAGGAGCTGCAACAAACTATGGTAACACCATGTAGCCAATTCCTCAACATCCATTTTGTTTGTTGTTAGCGTGCAGAACAACACTTTTACATCACTAAACTACAAGTTGCACCAGACAATTGCAGGCTTGTATCTCCAATTACTCAGTGCTTTATATATATTTTTTTGCTGTTAAATAGCATTCACTGTAAAGTAACGCCAATTGTGTATGTTATGTATGTTTCCTTAATTAAAATGTTGTGCAAAGAAAATGTGAAAATTGGATTTACATTTATTATTATCTATGCTTGAAGCTCGCACCACCGCGACAGCAGCCGCTGTTAACCTCCTTGAGGTGTTTGTGGATGGGAAGTCTGTAATGGTAGAGCCAGGAACCACTGTGTTGCAGGTAATGACTGACTGACTGCGTGCAGCGACACGGGGGCTGAGTCACAATATCATACGCAACACTGATTCAATTTTGGCACAGGCATGCGAGAGGGTAGGAGTACAGATTCCTCGATTCTGCTACCATGAGCGCTTGTCAGTTGCTGGGAACTGTCGTATGTGTCTCGTGGAAATTGAGAAAGTTCCTAAGGTAAAGTGTTAACACATGCTTGTTTTGTGTCTGTTTTGGCTTTAGCACAGCTGACTTCTTTATCATTTTCATTTATCTTGCAGCCAGTGGCAGCTTGTGCTATGCCAGTGATGAAGGGTTGGAACATTTTAACCAATTCTGACAAAACAAGAAAGGCCAGGTAGCACTAAACTCACGAGTCAACACATTTTACGGTTCTCTGAAAATATCACATATTTGTATTCTTGTGTTAATATTTCTCTGTAATAGTCATACCTCCATTCTTAATGTTGATTACCCTCATTTTACTTTTCTTGACAGAGAGGGTGTAATGGAGTTCCTGCTTGCTAACCATCCCTTGGATTGTCCAATTTGTGATCAGGGGGGAGAATGTGATCTGCAGGTAAAGAGTTGCAAAGCATTACAACCATGTAAAGTGTGTTGTGTGTACATGACAAACATGGTTCTTGTTTCTCATTTAAACCTGACTAATAAATCAAAAGACTATTTGGTTTGAAGGACCAGTCAATGCAGTTTGGCAGCGACAGGAGCCGCTTCACAGAGGGGAAAAGAGCTGTGGAAGACAAGAACATTGGCCCTCTCATCAAAACCATTATGACTCGATGTATTCAGTGCACTCGTTGTGTTCGGTGAGTCTTGTATTGAGCAATTTGAGCTGCTCTCATTTCCCATTGTGTAAATATGTTTGATTTATTTATTTATTAAATTATGTACTTACAGCTTTGCCAGTGAGATAGCAGGTGTGGAGGACCTGGGTACCACTGGAAGAGGCAATGACCTGCAGATCGGCACCTATGTGGAAAAGATGTTTATGTCAGAGCTGTCTGGGAATGTGATTGATATATGTCCAGTAGGAGCCCTGACCTCTAAGCCATATGCATTCACTGCTCGTCCATGGGAGACAAGGTTTTTAGGCTGCTGTTCAACATGTTCAATAATATTTTATGTGTGAAAGGTCACATAAAATGATCACATAAAATGCTTTTACGTATGCTTTTCTGTGTCCTGCAGGAAAACTGAATCCATCGATGTTCTAGATGCCGTGGGTAGTAACATTGTGGTGAGCACACGTGGGGGTGAGGTGATGAGAATCCTGCCTCGTCTTAATGAGGATATTAATGAGGAATGGATTTCAGACAAAACAAGGTTATTTGAACGCTAAGTTTACTTTAAAGAGATAGCCATAGATAGGTTTATGATGTTTGCGTTACTTGTGAACTCCTCCTTGCTTCCTTCCTGACAGGTTTGCTTATGATGGGCTAAAAAGGCAGAGGCTTACTCAACCTATGGTAAAAAATGAATCTGGGCAACTGGTTCCCACATCTTGGGAAGATGTTCTGAGCCGTGTTGCTGGAGCAGTAAGTAATTTACGATAAAATTATTAATATGTATGAACAAGTGCTACTTGTGGTTTAATTTTACCGTAGGTTGGCCTTGGCTCTATGCATAGCATCTGTTTTATTTCACAGTTACAGGGAGTTAATGGGAAAGATGTTGCTGCCATTGTTGGAGGCTTGGTGGATGCAGAGGCTCTCATTTCTCTCAAGGACTTGCTGAATCGATTTAATAGTGACAACTTGTGTACCGAGGAGGGGTTCCCAATGACTGGAGCTGGGTATGACCACAGGAAGTGTTGAACAGAAGAAGTGACGAGGCCAGTTGCAATGTGCTGTTAGGTTCACACTTTTGTTGTTTCTTTTTTTTTTTCCAGCTCTGACCTTCGTTCAAACTATCTCCTGAACACTAGCATTGCTGGTATTGAAGAAGCTGACCTGCTGCTTCTGGTTGGCACAAACCCACGTTTTGAGGCTCCTCTGTTTAATGCACGGATCAGAAAAAGGTAATTACAAAGGTAGGAGTTATGCTAAACACTGATAGTGTTCTTTAACATTATCTTGGTGTATCATGCAGCTGGCTGCACAATGAGTTACAAGTGGCTCTTGTGGGACAGGAAGTGGACCTGAGCTACACGTATGACCATCTAGGAGATTCTGCTGAGGTTCTTAAAGAAATTGCAGTGGGAACTCACTCGTTTTCTCAGGTAAATTTCTGCATACTCTTAGTAATGTGCTTAATGGCTTAATGTCACAATCAACTTCAAGCAATCATATTTTATTTGTTTACCTCAAATTCACAAATGACAATTTTCCTCTGATGGCTTTACAATTTGTAAAGGGTAACACTCAAAACACCATAAAACCATGACCCCAACTTAAGTATGTTCTCCTAATTTTGTGGGTTTTTTTAATGTCCTCTTGCAGGTCTTGACTAAGGCAAAGCATCCTGTTGTTGTGGTTGGAAGTAGTTGCCTGCAGAGAGAGGATGGGGCTGCAATAATGGCTGCTGTGTCAACCATTGCTCAGAAAGCTCGCATTAGCAGTGGAGTGGATGGAACCTGGAAAGTTCTTAATGTCCTTCACAGGTAATAGTTTGTAAAGAAACATACTTTTTTGTCCCCGTAGTGAAATTACTTTTTCAAAGATTAATTTTTGCTTAAAAAATGTGTGCTGTCACATGTCTAACAGGGTTGCCAGTCAGGTGGCTGCACTTGATCTTGGGTACAAACCAGGAGTTGAGGCTATCAGAAGGAATCCACCCAAACTGCTCTTCCTTCTTGGAGCAGATTCTGGCTGTATTACTCGCTCAGATCTCCCAAAGGACAGTTTAATAATTTATCAAGGTCAGTTGTTTCATGGCATGGAAGCAGAAATTCTTAGATGTATATGTGTCCTCTAATTGAGGCTGTGTAATTCCTGACATAATTATTGCACGTGCAGATGAGTGGCAAAGGAAGAACCTGTGTAAATGGTTAGATACACCCAACGCATGTGCAGGGTGGATCATGTATCAGTATTGTTACATTATGAAATGAAGGAATGTCTTTCAATATCTGGGTCGAGCAATGTTCAGAGGCTTTCTTCATCACTTTCAATGAACTGTATCGTACCTGCCCAGGTCACCATGGTGATGTTGGTGCACCAATGGCTGACATCATACTTCCTGGAGCTGCATACACTGAGAAATGTAGCACCTACGTGAACACTGAAGGCCGTGCCCAGCAGACCAGAGTGGCAGTGACAGCTCCGAGTTTGGCAAGGGAGGACTGGAGGATCATCAGAGCCATATCAGAGGTGAACAAGAAAGATAATCATTTTGTATTTAACTAGAATTAGCCGTGTTACTAATATGAAATATGACCAGATGTGGGGTGCTGTTTTTGGCCTTTTAAAAGCTTGCTGGAGCGACTCTGCCATATGACACCCTTGATGAAGTGCGTGATAGACTGGCAGAGGTTTCCCCAAATCTGGTGCGATACGACAACATCGAGGACGCCAACTTCTTTAAGCAAGCTAATGAATTGTCTGAGGTGAGATGTTGCATTCATCCTGCTTGTGTTTAGATGATTATAGATAGGGAAATAATAAAAAATGTATTTTAGTTCGCTTCATCCTGTTCTCCTTGTTGATGGGGATCTGGTTTATTTCTTTTAGACAGGGGATCCAGCTGTCTTTACTGGCCCTTTGGTGCCTCCACAGCTTACTGTAAAGGACTTCTATATGACAGGTGAGTTCAAAAAAATCTAAATCCCCAGGAAATATGACAGTGAATTTGTTGTTTAAGGAAAGTAATGTTAATTTAATTTTGGAGAAATAAGTCAAAAACACTTGAATTAAAGTTGCAGCCTTTTTGCCCATTTTGACTGTTACAAGTTGCCTTTTTCTTTCTAAATAAAAATAAAATCCCAAAGAGAATGTACTACATTATCATAAAGTAATCATTAAAGGTGTCCTGCGTTCGCTTCACATATCATATTATGTTTTTATCCCTCACAAACACTCCTCCTGAGTGTTTGCTTTATATCCAGTACTTTTAATTTTTTTTTAAAGTTGCAAAAACTTCAGCAATTCTTAACTTTTGTTCCATCATTCCAGCTACTGTATAGGGTTTTAAAATGCGTCTCTTGGATTTATTATTTATGCTCTTATTTTGGAATCCATAGCATCAGCATCACATTCTGATTTTCTAGTAAGACAGCTTATGTTGATTTGTAATCCTGGCATTAGTTTGGAAGTGCTGACTTTAATTCTGCTTTCTAATCTTTCCCCACAGATCCGATAAGCAGAGCATCCCAGACAATGGCCAAATGTGTCAAAGCTGTCACAGAGGGAGCACAAGCTGTGGACGAGCCATCCATATGTTAGATCAAAGTGAATGACCACACTGTCACTGGAAAAGACACGCATACCATTTATACCTGTATATGCACAACTCTGCCATTTGCACAATCACAGAAGCTTATTTGTATTTTTTTCAAAACTCAAGTATATCCTGCTATCATAGTACATATTATGGTACTAACCTCCTTTATTGTCCTGCTGAAAATGTATGTGCAACTTGCAAAGAAAATATGTGACATTAAGTTTATCTCCACCCCTAAGTTTTTTCTAAGACCATCAAAATCCTTCAGATTTACATCCAGTTTCCAGTCTTCCTGTAAAATTGTCAACACTAAAAATGTTAATTTATATTTTCTTAAAGAGTATATACTCTCAGTGTAGCCATGTGTGTTGTAAATAATAAAGCAGTGTTCTGCATGAAATCTTATTTTTTTTCAAATATCCTATTTAGGTTTGTGAAGATTAAGAAATATTCAAAACATCATATGTGCTGGTCCCATCTATTCTAATGTTCTGTTGTGATGCGATAGGGATGAGAACCTTCACGGTCCTGAGTTGCTGTATCTGCCGACACGTGGTCCTCCATCAGTGAGCAGCTCACAACAGTGTGGCACCAGGGTTCTTAACTCGTTCATGTGGAAGACGATAGCCGTGGTCCAGGTGGATTTAACACCAACTTGTCTATACTTCTCAGTCAATATACTCTAAATCACTTGGTCTAAGTATGAGATGTAAATGTCACGGTGCCTCACACAAAATCATTCCTTTGACAAATATATTTACACGATACTAAAACACTAGTTCTTTTAACAAAGTTGAATTTCCAATATGGTAGGAGAGGTTGTTGTTGTTGAGCGGATTGTTGTCATGTCCCCGCAGTGCCTGTAGTGGTGCTGTGAGGAGTCTGCTGTGGATCCAACAAAAATCCCCAGCAGCCTACCTACTGCTTGTAATTTGCTCTGGATAGCGTATATTTTTATGCAACTATATT
Source organism: Antennarius maculatus (assembly GCA_013358685.1). Classification (NCBI taxonomy): domain Eukaryota; kingdom Metazoa; phylum Chordata; class Actinopteri; order Lophiiformes; family Antennariidae; genus Antennarius; species Antennarius maculatus. The sequence continues at coordinate 7,207,004 of CM023618.1, read as the reverse complement.
CCAAGGAAAACCGAACTCGGTGAAGATCGCTGTTACCATCCTAACGCGAATTTCAATGCCCGAGTAGCCTAGCTGATTCTAATAGACATTTCGGCCGTCTATCTGGAGTGAATACCTCACACAGCCCAAACCAATTCAAGGTAAGCGCAATGTATTGAAGCCTCGGTCTCGATTTCTGAGCGGACAGTGTAGCGCTAGCTTCCACTGAGCAGGCACTCAACCAGATACCGATGTGTTATCGAAGCTAAGAGGCCTCTCGTCAATGATTTGTGTACTGTATGACTTTAGATATTTTAAATTACAGTGTGGCTATACGTGTTACTGTAGAACATTCCGTCATCTAAAATGCAAATCTTATAGCTCTTGATTTTACCGTTATGTAACGATAGTGTCCATAATTACCATCGATTAAAACAGGCCTTCGGAGACAGGCCTTAAGCCTCGTACGTAAAACCCTTTGTTTGTCTTTGGAGATAATGCAGTATGTTTGTGAACATTAAAACATAATGTTTTAGGGTAATACACTGTTATTTATTACGATCGGGTTTTTATTTTCGAAATAAAACTATACCCAAAGTAGACCTTTATAGTGTTGCCATTTGCTGATGTTTCCGTTTCCTGGTTGGCTACCGCCTACTAATTTGTGTTTTTAGCTTTTATAGCTTGTTAGCTAACTACCAAAATTTTCGTTACACATTCTATTCATTTTTTAATTTTAATGTTATACCTGAGGATGGATACTATTGTAACTCGTTGACTAACTCTAGGATTAGACAATTGTGTATGTTACGCACAGATACGTATAAAATAATTTTAAATTTGCTCAGCTAATGCTGTCAAGCTAAGCTAGTTCCCAGGACTTAGATCGTAGTTACGCTGGTGTTACCGCTTGCTTTCTATATTTAATTAACATTGCTAATTTCAGGACATAAATATATAAACTTAAGTCAACAAAATTTTATTATTGTATTCTAAATGTAGTTTTGATCATAGAAACGTAATGCTTTCAAAGTCAACTTGAAAAACCAGAGTTAAAGTTGGAAGCTAGCGGTAAGCTCCTAAATGACCGAAGTTTAGAGCCGCTAATGTTTAGTTATTTCTGTGTTATATTATATATTTCTATCATCAACTTGAATGCCTGTTTTTCACGGAGCCTACCAATGAAAAAGCGATATTACGCGTTCAACCGAGAACACGAGAGAATAATCTACCTTCTTATTAATCATTCATACCGATGTCATGCAATATGTTGCTCTTACGTCATAATATCTCGTAAATGTAAAAAAAAAAAAAAATCCTACCATACGTTCACGCAACCGCAAATAATTAAACAAGTAAAAGTAAACAAGTTAACTAAACAGGTTCTGTTGTGTAGTTCTGGTGATTTTTTTCTTCTTGATTAAATACATAAATTAGCTAAGAGTGGTTGAAGAGTCACCTGTTGTAGAGGTGACTATTTTCTCTTAAACCTGCATTTGTGTGTGTGGCCACTTTCATTATGATCTGTTAGTGATATAATTCTTGGGCTTTCCTCAACTTTATTCCATCAGCTGATGTTGTCAACAACAAGAGTCACGTGATGTATGAAGGCAAACACATACACTTCTCAGAGGTGGACAATAAGCCCTTGTGCTCATACAGTCCAAAGCTCTGCAAGCAGCGCAGACTAAATGGCTATGCTTTCTGTATCCGGCACGTCCTGGAAGATAAGACAGCGCCCTTCAAGCAGTGTGAATATGTGGCCAAATACAACAGCCAGCGGTGCACTAACCCCATCCCCAAGTCCGAGGACCGCAGGTATGGATATTTGTGGGTCTTTGGTTTATTTCATTTTTGCATAAAACATATTAAGGGTTACAGATGTGCGTAGTATGTCGAGTTTTCTTGTTTTTGCAGATACTGTAACAGTCACCTGCAGGTTCTCGGCTTTATCCCCAAGAAGGAACGGAAGAAAAAACACGATACCATGGAGGAAATGCGCTCACGGGCTCATCTAGAATCAGTGGCTCTCAACATTACTGTGCCCTCTCTAGCTCTGAAATCTTCCAATGGTCTCGATGAACTTCCGCCGTCTCCCCCGTGTACACGCTTGTTACCCCTCCCTGATGGGGAACTCCTAGACCCTTTTGCCTTTTATGAGGATGACACGGATGTAGAGGAGGTGGGCACTCCTCGGAAGGGCAGCGCCATCAAGAAGAAACTCCAGAGTCGCCTTGTTCTCAACCAGAAACTCTGCCATGACACTGACCTCTTTCAGCCACCTCCAGAGCACTTTAGTCCCTCTCCTGTCCACCACGTTCATCCCTCATCACCGCTCCACACACACCTCCCAAGACAGCATTCAGGCCCTCTTCAGCCACCCCAGAATTCGAGCGTGACACCTTTTATCTTCCCCGGACAGCAGCAGGGGTTATTATGCAATCCACCTCCACCTCAGACGGTCAACTTTTTGCCTCCAGGGATGCCTGCTAATGCAGTACCCAGTCCTGTGCAACCCTCTGGGCCATCACTCAGCAGGAAAATGCCTTTCACTGCCTCTCACTTGCCCGTCAGTTGCAAGGACAGTAGCAGTAACAATCAGCGGCATGTGCTTCTCATGCGTCCTGCTGCCTTCTCACCCTCTACCAGCTGCTTGGCCAGGCTGCAACATCTGGTGCAGGTCTGTGCCAAGAGACACCGAGAGCACGGAGACCTCTTTCCTCACCTAGGTGCTTCATTTTGAACTATGTGTTTCTCATAAATCCATGTTCAGTATTTAAGATCTGTGGGAGACGCCTCAGATACAGTTTAGTAATAGAGAAATGAGCCTTCTGAGACAGATGGGCTGCTCTAACAACTTCTCTTCCAGGATTGGACTGGTCTGAAGACAGTGCTGATGATGGTGATGAAGAGGAGGAGGCTGAGACCTTTATTCCTTTGCAGAGCTCATGGAGACCACAGAATGGGTAAATATCTTTGTAATGTATTATAATGAGTATAAACCTCCCCTGGTACTTTTACTCATGGTTATAATTTTTTTCTAAACAGGTTGGAAGATGACTACGGTTCCTCACGGAGAACACGTCTACTTAGACTCTGCTCGTACCTCCGAGAAAAATATAATCACATGTGCAGGCAGGAGAGGGCGAGTATCCGCCAGAAAAGATATCGCTATGCCTTCCGCAAAGCCTTGCTGCACGCCGCAAACAGTAACCCCAACTGTGCTGGGCAGCTGATCCAGGAGTTACACGGCGTCTCTCAGAGTTCATTAAGGTATTCTCATAAGTGTTATTTGAAGTCGGTTTTGTTTACCTCTCAAGAATGATTAATGTGAAAACAGTTGGCTCAAGCTCTCGATTGGTCCATGAGGTGTCAGCAGTTGTAACACAAATGTTCCATCACCCACTTGCGAATTACAAAATAAGTATTTGGTTTTCGGAATAGATTAAGTTTCATAAATTCTTTTTTTTTTTTTCTTTGTAAGTCTAGTCATGGGTTATCTGCTTTAGGGCTTACTTGTGGGTCTTCTAATGTTGTAATTTGCATCTACTAATTTGAAATGTACACAGTTTGCTCAATCTGGAGTCTGATTGCCTCTACAGTACGGCTCCAGCTAGGCAGCAGAACTCGGATGTGGGGACCTGCACAGGCAGCACAAAGGGCCAGTCCTGCAGCAACAGGGCTCTACCCTTCACCCAGCACTGCTTTCAGCGTATCCTTTCCACCGTTTCACTGATCAGCCAGCTGACGGCGGTTAAGGTCATGGGTTAATCGTTGTGTCAAAAGATAACACGTGACCTTAATGACATTAAAGTGACCTAAACTTTTTAGAGACCTCATTATTGTTTAAACATCTCTACTCCACGTCACTCAGAACTGAAGAAGTTTCTTGGATATAATGCCTCCAAACCCGTCCGTTACTTCAGATTCAACTTTCAAAGATTTAGCATTAGCCCTTTGTATTATATTATTACCATCACCTCGCTCTGTTTTGTTATTTCCTTCACTGTACTCTGTAGACATTCTGTTGAATCGTTCCCAACAGCTCTTTGCTAGTTGCACAGCCAAATTTGCAGATGGTCAGCAGTGTTCCATCCCTGTGTTTGACATCACGCACCAGACACCACTTTGTGAAGAGCATGCCAAAAAAATGGTGAGTTCAGCGGTTCAAAGGAAAGTTCACCACAAAATTGTCAAGCCTTTCCTTCACTGATTGTTTAATGGACTCTGACTGCCTCGACGTCTTCCGGTCAAACGTTATGACGTGTCAATGCTCTTTCCTGCATTCCACAAAGGATAACTTCCTGCGAGGGGATGGAAACCGAAGAATGCAGCACCAGCAGCAGCAACAGCGAAAGCCACGTAAAAAGACCAAACCGCCGGCACTCACCAAAAAACACAAGAAGAAGAGGAGGAGAGGGCCGTGGAGGCCTCAGAAACCCATACCTCCAGCGTTGCCACAGGGGAACCTGGGAATGCCCTCTACGAGCCTAGCAATGCCCTCACAGGCCAGCATCAGGTCTGCTACACGTTTCTACCCCGCTGTTAAACAGTCAGTGTGCAGCAGCTTCTATTTCAGGGAGAGTACAATATTTTCTGGACTGTAAGGCGCACTGGACTATAAGGCGCACCTTCAATGAATGGCCTATTCTAAAGCTTTTTCCATATATAAGGTGCATCTGATTATAAGGTGTATCTGATTATAAGGCAACACCTTTAATGAATGGCCTATTCTAACAACGGTTTTCATATATGAGGCGCACTGGATTATAAAGCGCACTGTCACTTTTTGAGAAAATTAAAGGCTTTTAGTTGCGCCTTATAGTGCGGAAAATACTGTGATCTCTTTTCACACATGTTCCTCACTGCAGACAACGTCTCATGTTGACTCGAAGCGTTTTAATCTCACCCTATGTCCAGCCCTTCAACTCCAGACCTGAGTGCAGAGGAGCTTCCTGATGACATCACCAATGAAATTGCAGACATTCCAAATGACCTTGAGCTAAACCAGGAGGATTTTTCTGACGTGCTACCCAGACTTCCCGATGACCTACAGGACTTTGACTTATTTGAAGGTTGTCTTGCAGCCCTGTTTAGTGCAGCGCTTGTTTGACACCGACCAATTCCTCCTTGGTGTGTCATTGTGATGACTGTTTGTGTGTCTGTGCAGGTAAGAATGGGGAGTTACTGCCCACCACAGAGGAGGCGGAGGAGCTTGTGCGTGCTCTGCAGGCCATGGGGTCCTATCCAGATTCTTTGGTGTGCTTGAGCTCCATGGGGGACCTGGCCCCCTCTGAAGGAGTGGACCACCGAGGTATGACTGTGTTCCCCAGCGGGGTCCAACCGGGGGGTATGGGGGACCTCCTCAACAGTCGCATCCCCACAGAGAACTTCACCAGCCTCGAGCTGGAGGACAATCTCTTGCAATCCACAGACGGTCACTTTCCCCCCTCACCTCCATCTCAGCCAGCTAACCAGCCCCCGGCACCCACCTCCAACCTGACATCATCATCTTCTTCAGTAGCCCCCACCAACACTCCCCTCCTCACTCAGAGCTCAGTAACCGAGCGAACGTTCTCAAGAACACACACTTCCCACGTTTTGGCGAAGTCTGATGCACCCACTTCTTCTCCCCACGGCAGCCACTACGGCAGTGAGCATGTTCCCTCCCCCTACAGTGATCACATATCCTCCCCCCACGCCAGCTCCTTCCAGACAGACGCACCTCTACTGCTGGAAGTCCCTCTGAGCGGGGTACCCGGACCCCCACGTTCTTCATGGAACAATCTTCCACTCCCCCTCAGCGACCCCACGCAATTCAGCAATCTCATAGGTTCAGAAAGTCATCTCATATCCACCTCTCTATCCACCCCCCCGGCCACCACCCTCTCTGTGACACTGCAGCCTATGGCTGCACTCTCAGCGATGCCTCAGAGTGGCTTGACAGGTTTAACCACCCCCCCTGCCCCTTCGTCCTCCGTTTCTTCCTCCTCGCACGATCTTCTGACCTCCACGCAGCCCAAGCAGCAGCTCCCTCAGTTCAGTGCGGCCTTCGGCCATCAGTTGGCCTCCCACAGCGGCATCCCAAAAGACGTGCAGCCCAGCCACAGTTCCACAGCACCCCCCGCTGGCTTTTCTATAGTTGGTGCCACTGCTGCAAGTGCCAACAGCATCACACCACCCTTCACACAAAGTAAATGAGAGCATTGCCTGATGGTCCGTGGACTCGCAAATACTTAAAATCCAGTTGACTGGCAATTCTTTGTTTTTTATCTCGATCGACCACACCTCTTCATCTGCTACACATGTGCAATGTGGTAATAGTGCACTATTTGATAATGAATTTGCACAACCTCAGATCCTTCATTGTTTTCAATTTTCAGTTTTCACGACAGTCTCTGGTATCTCAAGTCGGTGCGAGTCCACTCGTTTGATGCCTTGTGGGTTTGTTAGCGGGCACAACAGTCAGATTTTGTGCTGAAATAAACGGGTGAAATTTGACTGAAGGACCTTGGCGGGAGATCGTGCGTCGCAGTGCTCAGACTTCACTGGGTCAGAAGCCTCAATCAGTGGTTGTTTTATTTGCTTTGCCAGCTAAAGGCAATTTTTTTTTAAATGATCGACTGGACTCTGCCTTGCTCAGATGGCCATTGCATTTTCATTTTTTCCACCTGTTTCATATCATACACTGCTTTGTTCACCCTCTAAAAAGAAGAGTACAGGTTCTGATATTTGTGATCCATTTTGTTTCAAGCTATTTAACTGTTCATAATATAGAATTTTATTCAGATGTCATAAATTGTCCAAAATACTTTTAAACAGCTGTTTTTATATTGTGTATACTGTATATGTGCTCATTTTATCGGTTTGCTCAGACGTCAAAATCTCTTCTTTTGGTTGTGGGACTCTGAGTGGCCTTGTAGACACTTGAAGGTAAATATAGTTTCTTAAAGCAATAAACACATTAACATAACTTGAACATTGTTAGGTATGTTATTGGTCTTATTACATGTAGCTTCACCTGCTGAATCCAGGCTTGATCAGGAATAAATGTTGGTCTCTAACTGTTGTAAAGTTTTTTATTTTACAGCAGCTTCACTCAGAACCAGAACCCGTACAGACCAGTGATCAGGTCAGCCTAACGTTTTCTCTTGGCTCATACTGAGTGGATTTTGAAGGCCATTAAATCAGTGTCAGTTATGATGATGGGCTAACAATGGCATAAACCAGGGACTTTTAAGTGTCTACTCTTCAAGGTGCTCTTTGGTCCACATAAAAATGGTCACGTTTGACTTTTATGTCTCAAATTCTTTTTTATGTCTCCTAATGTAATATGGCTGTGTTCAAAATGCAGACAAAAGTGGTTCAATTTTTTTTGCTCATTATTCTGAGCTTGAAAACCAGACAGTCCGTCAACACAGCAAGCAGGTCATTCATTCTGAAAATGAAGCCAGCATACGGATGAAAACTTCTGTTGCTGAGGTGAGATGAAGGTCGCAGTTTAAGGTCAAACAGAATTGTTCCACTTTGAGTTGCAGGATGAACACAGCCTATATTAAAGAAAATCCATGTCTGAGGCAAGTCGTGCTTTACTTCATAAAGTCAGTTGTGAAGGGATTTCAGCTACATGATGCAAACCTGGGGTTTAATTTGAATTAAAAAAAAACAGGGCGCTCCTCCAGTCTGATAGAAGCTCCTGCGGCAGTACAACCATGGCTATTGATAGCTTTTATATTAGACATATGACAAGATTGTCAGACATTATTGAGTCTAGGTATATAGAGTAGCAGTCTCTATCTTGGGGTTTGTCGGTGAATTATTCAGTAGCGATGGATTGAAGTTGTCACTTGCAATGTATTCAGTGGAACACTGTCTTGTAGAGTCTCTTTTAATGGCTATCAAAATGGTTTTGAGTTCTCTTTGAAGTTGGAGGGATCAGTGTACGCCGTGTTGTTTTTAATACCCTAATGACTTTTGATAACCATTAAACTCCAGGAAGAAGCCTGAGATTGCATGGGACAGCATCCTTTAGTGTGAAAGTATTATATCAGTAGTAGGTTATGGTCACTGGCTTGATTGTAGGCAGTATGAAACATAGGACTATATGCATTGATTGATATATACAGTAAGTTTTTCGACATGTATTTGCACAGGAGTGGATGCGGCCGATGGTGGTTCCCATGTCCCGTGTCTTGTCATGCCTTTATTTTTTTTTCTTTCTTTGGACGCTCATTAAACGAACACCTGCCATCATTACCAGCTCTGAAGCTCCACCAGACCCCCCCCCCCAGTTCCAGCTGTGAGAAGGCCCCATTGTCTCTCACTTCCAAAGAAAAAGAAAACACACCAAGTGTAAACCTGTAGCTCTACCAGAGACAAACTGGGCTCCTCAGTTAAGGCAGTGGTGCAAAGTTCACAAAAAAAAAAAAATTCAGGTTGGCTGAAACTGTCTGCAAGGCATTACTGCTCTGTTCCCCTAGCATGTGATTAGTCACCGCACCAGTTCACTCCTCCCCACTCCCCCAGAAAAATGAAAAAATAATCACAGAACAAAATGAACAGGGCTCATAGGCACATTTAACTGCTTGAATTCAGAAATGGCTGACAAATTCCTATACTCATTGAATGTACTGTATTACTGTTTTTAAAGATAGGATGAGCTAATCTAGTCACCTTTTGTTATTGGTCCTTGTTTAATTTGTCTAAGGTATTTTTTGTATACAAAGGTTTACATTTTTATGTATATTTTTCTTGTGTACAAATTATGTAAGATGTGTACAAATGCTGTATGTAATATCTGTATATAGTGTGAGAAATTTGATCATTTGTTTTTGGATGTATAAATAAATCTTGCTGTGAGGTATTGCAGTTCTCAATGGTCACTTCAGAGTACTTTCCATTCCAGTTGTCGTGTACAAGAAAATGGAAATGGATGGATCTAAATGAAGCCTGTCATACAGTAAATAAGAAGCAAAAGCATTTTCAAAAGGTGTGGGTTCATGTTGATTGTTCCAAATCACACGACACATGGTGCACACAAGCAAATTTCTGACTCATTGACAACTCTTATCTGACACAGTCAAGCAATAACAGAAATACTCAAATTTGTACTAGATTTTTATTTGTCGCAATCAGACAGCTTTAAACGAACCCAACTATCCTGAATTAGCAAAAATGTGTGATGTACTAGAAACTCAGCAAAGTCACCAAGAATGGCTATTTTTCAGGAATTACTATCCAGGCTTGTACTGAAACTTGAACACTTCACAGAACCAAAGTTTGCCCCTCTGACATAATACTGCTCCTTTGGGTTATAAAAATAGTTTAGTAGCATATATGCCTGCTTGTGCTAAGAAATGACTCCTGATAACCACACAGCTTTATTGCCATACAACACACAATTTGTACCATTAACAAATCCGCAAAGTGCAAAATAAAAAAAAAAGATAAACTGACCATGTAAAAGGTGCAAATTGATTTGAATAGGTCTCAGTTTGGAATGAAGGTCTTACATGGCACATTTCACATGACAAGTCTGAATGAAGAGTGATGTGATCTATAACAGACAAGCAGAAAACAAAAGGAACAGCAGGAATTAAGAGTTAAGTCTGATACCTTTTCTTGAGTTAGTCAACTGGGTTCTGATTTTAATTCATTTAATCATTTGACTAATACTCAGTTCAAAAGTCCTGCCTAAATCTGGAAAAAAAATTTTTCAAAGAACAGATTTACATTTTGGGAAAGATACATAGCAATGAGTTACTTTGTCCAGCTAAATAAGTTAAGTTCAGCTAAGGGAGTTCACATTTAAAAATTTTTAAAAAAAATGGAAGCAGCTACCAGCAGAAAGCAAATCCTGCTACTCTCCTTGGTACAAATGGAAAAAAAAAACAAAACATGAAATGTGTTATTTGTTGATCTTTGCAGGCTCTGGCAGGCAGATTTACATTAAGGCAGAGATAAGCCAACTGTTTCTAGATAAAATCTTTGTGCTAAGCTAACAGGATGGCAGATGTAGCGTTCCGTTTACAAATACAGAGAAGGTTGAGCTTATTATCCAACGCCCACCACAGACAAGGAATGATTGTATTTCCCAAAAACACTGGTCTCTTGATTGGTGTACTGAGTATAACCCAGAGGCAAAACTGATGCGTCATCTGACTCGAGTACATTTCGTCAAAAAGAAGAAATGTCCGCTTGTTTGTGCATGTTAGTCAAGGAATGAAAGTCATTATTGATCTTCAACATCGTCTATAAAGTTCTGCATAATTCCAGAGGGAAAAAGAAATCACAACAAAAACATTTGATCTAATATTTTAAAGCTGATACTATTCATCCCATTCACCGCAAATAAGGCTGATTCAACTCAGCTCCGAACTCAACATTCCTCTGGTCCTTTAGCAGCGTGCTACAACACATACTGCCGGGGCCACCCAGCAGGCTTCATACCGTTTTTCTATCATGCACATTCCTTTTAAACAACTGTCAGAAACTGTAGCAGTGCCCCTGGTTCCTGGCTCTATGTTAATATGTACATGTAAGAGCAGTGTCCTCTACGATGTGAGAAGTTTTGTTTTCATGAATTTACTGTACAACTAAAAAATCTTCTCACAAAGCCAAAGGGAAAGATGCAGCCAAGCAAATATTACACTGCACGACCAACACCTGAGTCCAAGATGTTAGACTTCAGGTTGAGTTTTTTTTTTTGTTCCACACAGCTTAACTGTAAAATACTGCAAGCCCTGTGCTACTGTTTTATGGCTACGTTGCTTATATGTCAAAGGCATTTATACTTGAAGTGCAATTTAAAGCTGTAGATACGCTGAGGAGATGGCGTACCACAGCAGCTCCAAGGAAGACTAACGGAGTCTACTGATACTTAAACTAGAAGATGGCACTGCCCTGTTACTGGAATGACTCGACTAAACTTTCATTCATCAAATAAATCAAAAAGCACCCCAAAAATAAAAAGATGAGGCAGAATCCCACAAACCAACACAAACTGAGGCCTCGCTGAATTGGAGCTAGCATTGGAGCGTCCAGTGCATCAAACTGAGGCTTCAGCAGTCCAGCTGTTTTTACATTCTCCAACATTATAACAGCTACAGCATAGAGTGAAACCAATAAGATACAGAGAGTTAAGAACTACATGAATCAAAAGTAAACATGATGGAGGGTAGCCATTGTCATTCACTGGGTGAGTAATGAAAACAGCTGGAGAAATCAACTGATATACAAAAGAAGTAGAAAAGCAAGGCCGTCTCGTTTAGCCAGTTTAGTCTCTGAAAATATTTACCTCACGACCATTATCTACAGTTTGCATTTGGCCATTTGTACACTGTGGTTTCATTACAAACACATTCACTATTGTTTCATTGATCAGTAGAAATTAGCTTATTTACAAGTCTGTACAACCACCCTATAGAGCTCTCTCAATCTCCCAGATGACCCAGTACACATAAAGCAGGATACCTGAGTTTTCAATAAAACGCTTCGACCCACTCAACACTCTTCACCACATAATTCACAGCAGGAAATTTCACTCAGCCACACACACATGCATACAATTAACTAGGCAAAATGCTTTCTCAAAAGGATGCCGAGTGTAGATTTTTGTGAGGAAGCCATTGACTCACCAAAACCAATAACTCAAAGAGTTCTTGTGCACATTTAACAAACACCACCCTCAAAACAAAAACAGCTGTGAAGGAGGTATTGAGATGGGACATCTTACAGCAGTTTGGCAGTCATGATAGCAGGTGAGTGGCTGGCCACTGACTATCCTGAATAGGACCCCCTGGTTGTGTAGTAGCGTATAAACAGACATTAAGTAGGCCATGATTTGCTTCAGGTGACTGAGCGATGGGGAGACTTCATTGCAGCTGTGGCGATCAGAGGGAAAGGGCTGACTGATGCCACCAAGGTGGAAAAACAGAGCTGAACGTTTCGTCTCAGTGAGTTGCAGCTGCATGAGGCAAAGAATACCTAGTAGACATCAGAAAAGAGCATCATTAGTATCTTACCTCGGGTTATCACAAATTAAAAGGTTTGGAGTCATACTATTGACGTTTATGCCAATGTTTAGCAGCGCTGTCATTTCACTGTGAACCAACGTGTTGAACAAATGGACCGACAGACAGGCTGCCAGGATCATTCCTGAGTAACTTTAAAGATCCATATAAATGTGAAACTCGAACATCTTTGAAAGTCTTCTAAAAATAAGGTCATTAATATTTGTAAAAAAGTAATTTTTCCCATCCTCCTTCAATTAAAAAAAAAAAAAAACAATCTATAGTTTCCTAACAGTCTGCTATGATAGAATAGAAAGGAATACATCACCCCCAGGAAGTTATGGTGACTTCATGTAGGACTTTTACATTAAGAATTCAAATGAAGTGATGACATAAGTAAGCATTACCTCTGAAGTCTCTGCACTAGTTCAGCTACCAGCGAGTCACAGATTCCTGGGTGAGTTTCTTCTGCCAGGAAAAAGGCGCCCCGCAGATGCTCAGCAGCCTCTGGCTTACCGTTACTTGTTTCACCCTTTTCTTTCAACTGCAACAGAGACAGATGGATAACTGTAGAATGTGACTGGCCTGGATATCTCTCCTAGAATAATATCTGACACCTACACATACAACACATTTAATTTAGTTTCATCAACGATAATGGTTTTTCCAATGATGAGTTTTACAATGCTTTAACTTTAATCAGAAGAGGATCATTTAAAATTCATGTCAGTTGAAAACGGCATTACCTCAGTAAACAATGGAGCAAGTATTGTTGCAAAGCTTTGTGATAAAGGCCTCTTCGGACTCTCCTGCACCTGGAAAATGATTAATTCATGGTGAGGACACAGTGAGTGCTACAATCAAAACACAACTATCCATTCCTGCACCATCTCACCTGCTTCAGTTTCAGCTCAGCAGGTTGGCCTGCTCCATTCTGCATCTTTTCCAGGTCCTTCTCCTTGATAGTGTTGAAAATCCAATCATCCTTGTCAGCGTCATCCCCTCCAGGTTTCTGGCCATCTGGCTCCCTGCAGTGAGTAGATACAGGAGTTTAGAAAAATGATCAAAGTACCTAAATTTGTTATATCTTGATTCGACTCCCACTTAAGTAAACATGCTGCAAACTCACTCATCAGACTCATCAGAGCTGGATTCATCCTGAGACTGCTTTGATTTCCACCTCTTGTATCTGTCAATCAGCTCTGTCAAATACGATGTCTTTTTGGCATGTCTTACAATATACTTGTGTTTTAACAACTCTTTGGCAGTTGGCCTCTAAACAAAAAAACCCAAACACAAATAAAACCCAACAATGAGTGTTAAATAAACAGATTTCTGTCCGTATATAAAGTGTACTTTTCAGCATACAGGAATAACTGCATTTGTTATTTGACTTACAAAGCTAGGCTCCTTATTTAAACAGGCCTCAACAAATTCCTTAAGTGGTCTACTGTAGTGTCCTTCCAGAGTTGGTGGATTGTTCTTTGGGATGAGGAATAAGACCTTCATAGGATGAAGCTCGGAGTGGGGTGGCTCACCCTTAGCCAGCTCTATTGCAGTTATTCCTAATGACCAGATGTCAGCCTATAAAAGAAAGATAAAAGGGACAAAAACATAATCTTATTATGAAGCAGACGGCCCACAGAGCACCAAAGACAAGGAGAACTTACAATTTTGGACAATATTCACTCCCATTTTACTCACTGATTTTCTTTAAATTGGTTGAAACTGTTGACCCAACATGGTTACATTTCACCTGAACACCAACAGGCGCTGCTTGGTTCAATAACACTCCTGATCAACTGACTGTACTGGACGTCCTAAGAACAACTGTTACACAATTTATCTCACCTCTCATCTTTCACTGGTATGTCAAGCTTTTCAATAAGTTCTGATTTATCGAATGCTTTCTCTGATTAATTAAAAACATTTTTCCTAAGTGTTTTTTTTAAAACATGTTACAAATGGTGAAAGACACAAAATGAGAAACAATTTACGATATGAACGTATCTCCACAGTCCACAATGCAATAAAACAGAACAAATATCTCCTTTTAAAAAGCAGTTAAAAATATGATTTTACTTCATGTGGTTTTTTTTGGTTGTTTTTTTAGTGACAACAGACTTGGTGATCTAATGGGAAGGGGGAGATTGATTCAGATTTTGGTGCTAAGGATGTAAAACAGTGTTTGGCTCTGGTTTGGATCACGGTGTACCAGGGAAGTTCTATTTGGATAACCGGAGTCAGAAGCTCAGTAACGTAGGCAGAGGCAGAGCAAGGCCAAAGCCCTTTTAAAGGATTCTTTTGATCAACTCAGTCGGTGAAGACTCGTGTGGTCTCACACACATATTACTCACCGTTTGTGTCTAACTACTGCATTTTTTGGCATGCTGAATCATGCTGGGATCATCTGAGCGAGTGAGGCAGGAAAAAAAGGGGAACTGCATAAGCCAAGATGAGAAAAACCAAGAATGATGTGTTCCAAGAAAGAATTGACTGCTAGAGGACAGAAACAGGAAGATCATAGTTTTTACAAACCCCTTTCAAGAACAAATCCACACCACCCAATGTTCAGAGATAAAACATAGTTATCCCTCTGACACTGGCCCAATGCACAAACACTTAACTTCACGGATTATATCAACACACTTGTCAGCAGTGAGGATTGAGATGAGGTGAAGCACTGCCCAAGGCATCAATCTACTGCCCTTAACCCTTACATTTCCTTTAAAAGCTGACCTGAACCTGCCTGAGCTGTGTGCTATTGCACAGAGTGGGAGATAATACATACAAGTAAATCATTAAGTAAAATCACTTCAAAACTTCCGCAACGTGACACGTTAACTGCCACAGACATCTGGTCAGCTAAGCTAGTTTGTTAGATGTCATTTTGATGCCACTGGCAAAGAAATCCCTCAACCAGTTCTTGGCCTGACTCGAAAACTGGTCCATTACATTCATCTTTGTGCTCGCACTGTCCTCTCTATCCTACTTGCAGTGTCTACTGAAATCGCTGCTGGTCTAAAGGTCGATTAGCCAAACAGAAAATCGCAAAAAACTAAATTCCAAAAGCTTAAATTCAGTCCTAGCCAGCTGATGTAAGATATTTGTTAAACTGAATCCATTTCAGTCAGCTGTTAAATTCTCTGACCCTTTGCTGTCTCAATTTGGTTTGTGTCTCGTACTGGACTGACTATTTGGACAGAAAATTACAGAAAGTTCACCTTACATGAATTCAAATTTGTATCTCTTTGGGATGCTACTTTCCAACAAAAACTAGAATGTGATCAAAATTGAATGTCAGTGTAGTTCTGACCTTTGAATCATAGGCAGACTGCTTGATGACTTCAGGCGCCATCCAGAAAGGAGTGCCAACGAATGTGTTCCGTTTTATCTGGGTGTCTGTCAGCTGGCCTGCAACTCCAAAGTCTGCCAGCTTCACATCCCCTTGTTCTGACAGCAACACATTAGCAGCTGAAACAAAGAGGAACCAAATCTGAGATACAAATAATACCCATCTTGAAAATATTAAGTTATTTAATGGGTATTTAGCATTTATTTAAAAAAAAAAAAAAAAAAAACAGACAGCAGCATTTCTCAACCCTTCTAGTAAAGAAATGTGCAATAGTTCCCAGCCACGGGGAGGACCCTCGTTTCTGTATTGCAATTGTAAAGGTTTGAATTAGGTGATAATTGGTTTGACAGAACAATAAACAGCTTCACTGAAGTGTTTGCATTTCCATTACACAAATTCATGACAGGGAAAGTGGAAAAAGAATTCGGAGGACTGAACATCCTCACAATTTCCACAGGACCTGGAAACCACTGAAGAACCAAACTAGTGGACTACATGGGAAGACCACTATATCACTAGGGTGACATATACCTGAATAAAACCTCTCTGGTGCAAGTTACAAAACTGTCTTTTTCATTATAAGATGTATAAGAATCCTGTATGTGGACCCTTAGTTGTTCTGTGATTCCTCTACTAATTTTTTCTGGCTGGAAACGTTTCAACAATTTCTTCAAAGATGGTAAAACCAGATGCCAATACACATTAAAGCCTCAAGTCAACTAAATTTACAAGAAACTAGAGATCAGTTCATACAAATGTTGTTAAAATGTGACAGCATGAACGAGTTTTACCTTTGATGTCTCTGTGGATTTTCTTTTCAGAGTGCAGATACTCCAGCCCTTTCAGAATCTCTCTCAGAATGGTGGCAATTTGATTTTCATCCAGGGCTCCTGGTTCCAGCTAGAAGCACAGATAAATCAGAAGATACAACAAACCTCTGGCTTAAATTTGATCAGTGGCAGTCATTATGGCCCGCATATCAAGTCTGTGATTTAGTTTTTGTTATAGACTCACCAAATCTAGGGCCGATCCTCCACCCAAATATTCCATAATAATCCATAATTTTGTACCCTGAAAAACAGATCAGTGAATAAACTTTGGACAATGGTCAAACTTGCAGCAACTGTTAAAACAATGTGGAGGTCATAAAACAATGTGGAGGTCATAATCACACTTGAGAGAGGAAAAAAAACAATAGGGTTGTCTACATTTATTTGGTTCATCCCTTTTAATGCAAATTAATCAAATGACATGTTTGACTAGTTTCCTCCCAAAATGCCAGCATGAATGACCAGGAGACTCTGTCCATTTTAGAAGTGCTCACAGGTGGAAGTTCACATAAACCAAAACTACCAGTATATGCACCTATTGCAATAATGAGTCGTATGAGCCGCACCATTAGTGTTTTCTCTATCCACTGACCAATCCCAACATGATGACACCTGTAACGAACAATGTGTTAAGACTCTTATTTTTACTGCATGATCAGATGAAAAAAGAAGAGGAAGAATAATTACACTTTGATGATCCAAGTAGGGAAATTATTTTCCTGTTCTTTTTTACTCAACAAAAATATAAATGCAACGCTTTTGTTTTTGCTCCCATTTTTCATGAGATGGATTTAAAGATCTATAATACATTCCAGACACACAATATTACCATTTCTCTAAAACATTGTTCACAAATCTGTCTAAATGTGTGATAGTGAGCACTTCTGCTTTGCTGAGATAATCCATCCCACCTCACAGGTGTACCACATCAAGATGCTGATCTGACGTCATGATTAGTGCACAGATGTACCTTATACTGCCCACAATAAAAGGCCACTCTGAAATGTGCAGTTTTTTTTTTGCTTTATTGGGGGTCTGGGGACTCAGAACCAATCACTATCTGGTGTGACCACCATTTGCCTCATGCAGTGCAACACATCATCTTCGCATAGAGTTTATCAGATTGTCAATTGTGGCCTGTGGAATGTTGGTCCACTCCTCTTCAATGTCTGTGCGAAGTTGCTGGATATTAGTGGGAACTGGTACACGCTGTCGTATATGCCGGTCAAGCACATCCCAAACATGCTCAATGGGTGACATGTCCGGTGAGTATGCTGGGGCATTTTCAGCTTCCAAGAATTGTGTACAGATCCTTGCAACATGGGGGCGTGCATTATATTGCTGAAACATGAGGTGATGTTCATGGATGTATGGCACAACAATGGGCCTCAGGATCTCATCACGGTATGTCTGTGCATTCAAAATGCCATCAATAAAATCCACCCGTGTTCTTCGTCCATAACAGATGCCTGCCCATACCATGACCCCACCACCACCATGGGCCACTCGATCCACAACATTGACATCAGCAAAGCGCTCACCCACACGATGCCACACACACCGTCTGCCATCTGCCCCGAACAATGTAAACAGAGATTCATCCGTGAAGAGAACACCTCTCCAATGTGCCAGACGCCATCGAATGTGAGCATTTTGTTGAGTGTATATTTCACGCATGCACACAAAGGGGACAAAGGAGAGGATGATGGTAGAGAGGTGGGCAGCTCCTTCATGGTGCGTACCCAATGAGCAACTTGTTTTTGGGGACGGTGCCTTGCTCAAGGGCATCTTGGCAGTGCTCAGGAGGTGAACTGGCACACTCCAAATGTAAAGTCTTTGACTAAATTCACTACTTTGTAATCTACTTTTACAGTAATCTTGAAGGAACACTTACATGACACAATTCAAAATATTACTGAATCCTTTGTGATCTCAAACCGTTAACTCAGATGCAGCTTTAGCAGGAAACTAGAAGTGATCATTACCACGTTAAAGATTTTTAGCACATCAAAACACACACACATAAATTTAAATACCGTGCTAGCATACTGAACACAATCATTTATTCTTTCAGCCAGCAGCATAACCAGATCTAATGGAGCACAAGTTCTCAGCCAACTGCTATAAATTTAGTACTGTAGTAAATGCTGTGAGAGGCACTCTGAACACCATCACACAGGACATGCTGGAAAATATATTATAGTTATTAAATACAGCTTTCCAACTAAGTGATAATGGGTAATATATACAGAGCAGGCTGCTGTTTCAGCTCTGAAGTTGAGTCTGACATGATAAAGAGATGAAATCCAGAAACACAATTGAGAGATTAGCTCATATGTTATGACAGTGTTCACAAATTTACAGACTGCACTTTTAAAACCCACACACTTTTTAACTCTGCATCTTGGTTTATGTTTGGATGTTCAACAAGAATCTGAGCAATATTACACTGAAAATTACTTTTCCTTTGTCTAAATGAATTATTTACTGATCTGCAATGCACACACTTGCCTTCAAGAACACACAGCTGGTACATGTAATATGTTTACCAGGGACAATTAGAGCTAATTTGTTGAAATATTAACATTTTTCTGAGATTGTATCTTACCTTTAGATAGGATCCATAATACTTGGTGATGAAAGGACTGTCACACTGGCTCAAAACCGTGATTTCCTGTTGAATGTCTTCTATGTCATCCTCTGCTTCCTCCAGATCAATAATTTTAATCGCCACAATTTTCTGAGTCCGACTGTCAATGCCTTTAAAAACTTCACCAAAGGATCCTTTTCCTATCCTTTCAAGCTTTGTGAAAAGCTCTTCTGGATCTGCTCTGAAATTCTGTGTGACAGACAGAAGGGAAAGAAGAGAAATGTGATAATATTTTTTTTTTAACAGCACAGATTGCAAAAATAAAGTCCTAATCAACAAAAATACAGGAGATAAAATAACAGGTATTCAAGCTGTTGTCACACAGATTCACAACATACGAGCAACATAAACCCCCCCCCCCCCCCCAACACCTAATAGTATCAAAAGAAACTGATCTTGTGATTCAATATGCTGCATAACAGTGAAGCTTCAATAACCTATAACCATAGTACATATAAATGCTTTCTGGATTTACTGGATAGAAAGGGACTCCACCCTGATTATTGACTGAACTAAATGGCCAACTTCCCTGTGGACCAGCAGGGAATAATGGTCTTTAAGTTGGTCTGTTCACTTACACGTCAAACACGGCAATCATCAGCTCCAACCATCTGACTACTGTTGCAGTGCAACATCTTTTTTTAACGATAAAGCACAAAATACATATGTAATTAGTAGGTTACAATTTTGTTATCTTGCACTTTATATCATCTAGCTACTCTAAAAAACAGCACTGCATGACAAGTTTTTTGCAAAAGCTTCATAGTAAAGAAGTAAAGCAATTAAGGCAGATGCTTAAAATACCAGGTAACCAAGCCCGAACATAATGATGATGATGATGTTGTTAGGCTTAGAGAGCATATTGCTTTAGTCCCCCAAGAGAATAGTTTCCTGTAAAATTGCTAATGCATGATGGTCAAACTTCATGCAAGGGGAGGCAAGCAGCTGCACTCTGAAAAAAATGGCAGAGGGGGCAGCTGAACTCAGCTGCAAAACTAGTTTAAAACAAAGACAAAGAGACACAGTCGTACAAGATAAAGCAAAGCAGAACCAACAAAACCAAAATACGGTCACAACACTGATGTAGTCAGTCATCCAGGTGAAAACTTTAAAGGTTGAAGCTGACCTCTATAAACACAATGGTACAAAAACAAGGGTGCAACAACCACAGATGATGGGAATGTACTTGCCATATCCACCGTCAGCAGGTTTACTGCTGCAACTAAAGCTGCCTGAACCTCCCTCGAAAAGCACATGTTTGATGCTGTTCCATCTGCATCATACAACTGTGTAGTCTGATGTTGGCCAAGCATACGCTCAGGGCTTGAGGCCAGATGTCCAGCCACTAACACCATCCTCTGCATAGAAAACTGTGGTCTCAGGTTTGTTTTCTCCCCTTTAAATCATTCACTCATACTGTGTGTAGCTGGTCAAATCGTTCATCTTATTACATTAAGATTCTTTAGCTGAAGTATTGAAAACATATCTACTGACAGCCAATTAGAAATTACTTAAGGTGAACATTAATATTACTCAAGCTATTATGCCCTTAAAATGATCAAAACTAGTGCTAGAGACATTAAGTACCCAATATCAACTATCTGACAGCGAGCTAAATATTTTCATGCAGAATGTCCACAAGTCTGGGATTTTCTGCAACTCAACCTCCCGAAGGAAATTCAATGCACTTTTTTGTGTGAAAATTCTGGTACAACTAGCAAAAACAAGATATTTAATGTCAAAACCACTGAAACAATTCAGTATCAAATGAATTAATCAAATTAACTAATCCTTGAGTTGATTAAAAAATTCTGCTTCTCACACCTAAAGCTGATTTTGTCTCTTACCCTTACACACTAAATATCTAATAAGTTATTCCGTACTGACTAGACAAAAATAATAATTTCAAGACATCAAAGCCTCAATATCTTGGATTTGCTTTGGAAAGTTGGAATGATCAGATCAGATTTGATCTCAGATGTTATTTGATTTGAAACAATTAGTATGTTAATCGTTTGATCGATGAAAAATGTGCAACAATTTAGACTATAATCCTTTTCAAGCTAAAATACCACAAGTTTGATGCCTCTAATTGCCATGGGAATGTTTAGCCAAGAGTATATGGTCTTGTAAATGCGAAGCAAGCTCTGACAGAAGAAAGAGCCCATGTGTGATTTGACAGCTCACCAATCACTCAGTACATTTATATTTGACAGAACGACAAACAATAAGACAACTTTTGGACTTTGACAGAAGGGTGCATTTATCCTTCGTGAGCACATCGATAGCGGTGACACTATAAAGTTATTTACAGCCGTCTAATAAAACGTCTGTACTGAAGGAGAGATTAAACCTCAAGTAAAACGACGTGTACATTTCAAAGTTAGCTGACAACACGATTACATTTCGTTTACCTGAACCCCGGGGAGTCCACTGTGAACAGGAGAACACGCCATGGCGTCTAATTGGCAAAGATGACGCCTTTTAGTTGTCTTTTTGTGCTGGTCTTTTCAGAGGCGTAACGTTGGTTTCCTGGTTGGTTGTTTTTGGCTGACCAGCAAACTCCGGGTGATCAACGTGTCAACCAAAAATTCTCCTGATATTTAAAACATACCGGTGTGTACTTCCAGCTGCCTCCCAGCTTTCTTGTCAGCTGCCTTCCGCAGTTAGCAAACGCTAGGCACGCTAGCTACTTCAGTGGCTACCGGTAGTTAACGAACAGGTGGAAATTTGTAGCGGCGGAGACCAGCGTGGTGTCCGGGTACAAGTTCAGCAGTCTCCCGGCGATAATACAGACGTTTGCTTTGAAATAGTCGAACCGGGTATATAACAGCTCACTGTTAAACAGTTGTTTCTGTTGCTGTTCTGTCCTCACTTTTTTGTGTCGTCCAGCGCCATCTTGAGTAACGTTAGAGTCATTTTGTGGAGGACCAATCAGAGTGAAGGATATTTATCGTCACTCGGAGAGCGTCACGGGGGGGGGGGGGGGGAAGCGCGTTCACGTGCCAGGTTCAGGCACGCGCCTGCCGGAAGGAGGAAGTAGGACTAACATTCTCATCAGTTACCAGGATTTTCATATCAAGATAGCACCAAGAATTTTGTTGTGTTGTATTTTTGACGTGCCAAGTATTTATATATGCATTTTCACTTGTTCATTTTTTTTTTTTGTTAGAGTTTTTTTTTGTTAGCATGTTGGTTGCAGTCAGACGGTTCATATAATCATATCCGTCAATCCATTTCCCTGACCGCTTCGTCTGCTGTTGCGGGCGCTGGAGCCTATCCCAGCTGACTTAGGTTGTGAGGCGGGGGAAACTCCAGGCGCGGCGCCAGTGCACCGCGCAGCCACACAGAGATTTAGATAACCATGTACGCACACACTTACACCTATGGTCAATTTATTGTAATTGTCAGCGTTTGTGTGTTCATTCGTTAGTCCGTCCGTTAGTCCACCAAATATCTTCGCAATCATTGCAGATCAGAAAGATTAAACAAAAAGCACATTACTCGGGCAGCAAAGGGGATGAAAATGAAATGATGTACACTGAGGAACTGGATAAGATAGAAAGACGAGGGAGAAGGCCAGTGGTTGTGAGAACATAGATCAAAGCTAGTGCTTTGATCTATGACAGTTGGTCAGAGCACTAGCTTTGATCTTTGACCTATGCAAGTAGGTCAGGGTAAAATTTTGAATTCAGGGGTGTTGCAGTCTGTGGCTGCATTGGTTCTCATTGAGTCTTGTTCTGGATGTGCTGGGTTTAAGTTTCTATAAAACAATAGCACTTCCTTGGTTCTGGGTTCTTCACAGGATTACTCTTGAAGTCCCTGTCATAAGAAACCAGTGCTGAAATGCTTTGTGTGAATATTACATATTAATTCAACCAATTAAAAGTTTCAAGAGATGTTTCTCTTACTGTGGTAATTCTTCATAACACAGACCCAAGCATTTAAAGGTTCTGGGAAATCAAAAATCAAAACGTAAAAGGAAAAAGTCAGTGACGGAAATCATTATGCCACATTGTAGCCAAAATGGATGCATACAATTTATGAGATAACCAAGTTTCTTTTATTCCAAAGCTCTGGATCCATATCTCCTCCAAAGATTGAATTCATCATATAGTGGATGCCACTTTCTCTTCCTCAATATTGTGTTAGGTTAGAGAGAGAATATTTCATGTAGTTTTTATTCTGTGTAGCTTTGTGTGCTTCAAGGTTGCAAGTTGTTATGGCAGCTTCTTCAATTTGCTTGTTCTTGATCAAATGGCAAAGAGAGGTCATTGGGACTCTGGAATGATGAAGCGAAATTATCTGTTTGACATCACCCTGAAGAACCTCTGAGATCAGATCTTTCTGATCTGATCTCAGAGGTCAATCTAAACACAGCTTCAGAATCAGGAAGAGTAGTTTTCGCCCTCTGCCAGCCTGTAGCTTTGTTGATATGTTAATAATTTCAGAGAAATCAAAGTTAAAATTTGAAGATAAAATATACATAACATTTACAGTGACATCTCTGTATTATTATTTCACTGCATTTGATGGGTCAATAATTCATGTATTGAGTTTACTTTATTGATGACTTTGGTAGTTTTGCTCATTCAAAAGTTTGTCAATAATTACTTTCCAAAACACTGAAGTTGATGATGAAAATGCTGATTAAACACCACCATGAAATTCAAACATTGACTCTGTCCCCTTACAAAATCCTGGGTTAAACCAAACCAGGTCAATTAAAACTTTATCCGGTGCCATTTCATCTATTGTTAACCGTGTACTTTCACTGTCAAATGCAAAAATAATATGAATTAAATTAATATTTAGGGAGTACAAAACTCCACTAATACCCTGTTAGCTAAATGTATGTATAGCAAAAACAGCACTCTTCAGTCTTATATGGATGATAGTTTTAATACAAAAGAGGGATTACATTTAACAATATGGGCATGTTAGGAAATAATCCAATTATAAAACAGTTTCAAACTAAAGTAAATTAACACTGAATTTTAATTTTTCTAAATAGAAAAGCTAAAACATCTCACCACCTATCGTACCTATCTTACACACACAAATGCATACAAATACACAAGACAACAACTGAATGTTATATCACTTTAAATCCACCGTCATGAGTACTTTATTATTGTATATTACTACTGCCTTTTTAACTTTTTACATTTTTGAGCTATTTACAATTTGCTCTCTTTTGGTTTATTTTCGCCCATCTCCCCATTTAACTCCTTTAGTTGAGTTATGTCATCTTCATCTCTGTCATCATCACTAGATTTCCTCTTGAACTGGGCTTCAATTTCTGCTGGGTCAATATAAGTGTAGAAATGGGCCATTATGGAGAAGATAAAGCACACCGCCAACAGCAAAGAGGCAAACAAGATGTACTCTGCCCACTTTGAAAAGAGGAAAAACATGATATGAACACGTCATAATGTGTTGATGCTGTCACTCTGACACAGAAACAATTTTCATCTTTCGTTCCTTTAAATGTAGATGTAGTTAGGGAAAACTCCTCATTACCTGTTTGGGAATCTTTGCAAGCTCAGCCACAATCAGTACAATGAAGTTGCCAACGGCAACAGTTAACAGCCAACCTGCCTGTAGCACAGCTTTCATGTTATTAGGTGCCTAAGGGACACAAAAGGAAGACATTAAATAATTAAGTCAAAAACAACGACAATTATATTCAATCATTCATCGTCAAACCTGCTTCTTCCGCCGTAGTGGGTCACGGTGTGCTGGAGCCTATCCCAGCCGACTTAGGGCGTGAAGCAGGGTACGCTCTGAGCGTGACGCCAGTGCACCGCAGACCACAATTATAATTGAACTTAAATCAACTAGCCTTAGTGATTGCTACTTCATTGTAAATCACTGAAATAATAATAATGTGTGCTGTTTACCTGTGAGTAGGAAAACTCCAGACCAGTAACAGAAAACATCACTTCACCAGCAGTAATGAAGAAGTATTGTGGGATCTGGAGAGCAATGTGTACCGTGTTGGGCTTGATGTATTCTATTTCAGTAATAGATTCCTGACACTAAGACATGAACAGAAGAAAAACATTTCATATTAGGAGTCAGTTTTTAAAAACAACAACAATGCATTAATCCAACTGCCCAATAATATGAATCAGCCCAAGCCCAACGATGTAATCTCAAGACATATGTATGTATATTTAAAATCCAACTACTGTAATTTCATTTGTGGCTTCACATGCATGAGTGAATATTTATAATGTCACTGTGTGGGATTGACTCTTAAGAAACTACGGTGTGTCTGTGTTCATTGTATTGAAGAAATATTCAGAATGGTTCACCAATCTACCTTCAAATGTTTTAAAATACAAGTAGGAATAAGATACATAAGACAAAAAAAACATGGACAATACTAAATAGAATCAAAACACTGATGGTCTTTTTAGGAAATTTGTTCATTTAATCTAACAAGATATTCCAAAGGAAAACCTTTCACTGATGTTTCTTATTTAGATCCACGTTTAAATTGCTTTGAATATAATCACAAATGAAATGAAGATAAACAGACCTATAAATGCAGTCTTTTACCGTGTGAAGAATGAGAATGAATCAATGAAAATAAAATTTAATTGGTTGGCTAATGTATTAAATATGATGTGCTTTTTCTCATCTGATCAAGATTTATGATGTTGTGAGTCTGATGGTGAACTTACACTCGGCCCAAAGACTAATGTGCTTGGGATGAAGAAGGAATATGAACTTCCAAATCCAAACTCCCGAATGTATTCACATGACTGTGCCTCACTCTGTATGATGAAGGTGACCCTGATAATTATGAACAAAAACCACTTTATTAAATCATATGAAAAGAGTCTACTTATAAATATAGTGACTTACAGAAGGGGAAACAAATTCCTTACTTTCCATTTTTTATTATGGTGTTGTTGGAATAATTGAATGCTTCAATTTCTGTAACTTCAAAGGTGAGTAGGTTCAGTGTTTTGTTCATTCCATTTATAAATCTGAAATAGGAATACATTGAGTAAAATTATTACAGCTGTAATATGTTACAATAAAAAGACCAAAATACACACAAGGATTGCTTTAGTTTAAAAAGTGGCACTGAAGATAAAGTTTAAAGCTGCAGCTCTGTGATTTCCAAAAAAATCTTTGTCACTAAATATAAAAATCATTAGTATTACAGTACTGTATTTCAACTGATCAGTTAAGTTGATAATTTTTGATTCAACTCACCGGACTGCATTCCTGCCTTTTTCTGGTTTCACAGTTAAATCTTGAGTCTGAGGAAATAAGATGCTGGTTATTTTAATTCTTAAATGTCTCTGGTCTGCCCTTTATTTTCATTATTTCTGTGCTTTAACTAACCAGTAGCCATTCATCAGAAATGTTTGAAGGAATCAGAAGTGTTCGTCGCTGCCCTTTGGTCATAGAAATAGTTTTCACTACTGTGTCATTGATTGAAATATTAACACTTTCTGTTTCAAATGTGAAGAAGTCATCACTGGCCTTCAAAACAAAAGAAACTGTTAAAATTATGCAATGATTGACAAGATTGACAGAATCTAATGCAATTACTTTTCAGAAATCAAGTTGAGGATATACAGTACCTTATTTGCCGGAAGTACCAGAGGTTCATTGCCTTCCAGATTAACTGTCACTGGATTACTACCCATGTTAAGTAATTTTAACTGTGTTTGGGTGGCTGATGGGAAGACAGGCAATGTTTTCTGAAAGTCAAGAATACAGATGAGCAAGTTATGTGACTTTGTAATTTTTAAATAAATGACCATAAATGGTGTTTTCTACTTACATCGATTTCCAGCTGCACCAGAGCAGCACAGACAAATGCTATAGCTGCCATAAACATTCCCGCCGTCATTCTTTTCAAAGGCCTGTTGAATTAATATTTAGCTCAGTCACTAATATGTAAAAAATTAGTGCTTTTGACTGTCATATATTTTTTTGGTTCAGAAGTAACTAGATGCTGGTCTCATGTCAGCAGGTTTGATAATTTCCTGTGCAGAATGTCATTTTCAGAATCACATCAGCCTTCGTCACTGAGCTTTTTTCTAACACTGTTTTCAGTCGCAGCCCTACATGTTGTGAAATTTTCTTATTTGCCGTCGCAGATGGATAAACCACTATCACTGGATATTTCAATCTTTCAGTCAAGTTAGTGCAATGAAGGAATTCTGAAGAGGATAGAGATTTTTGTTCTAACAAATAAATAAATATAAGAAATAAAACAAAACTCTGCATCTTCGAAAATGAAATATTATTGCCATCAATATACTTGTGAAGGAGTGGCCTGTATGTACATAGACTGTTTGATACTGTATATGGCCTCAGTAGTCACAGCAGTACTTACGTGAAGTTCAGACCACATTTTTTAATCAGAGGATAGATGAGACTGTCCATGATGGGCACCAGCGTCAGGATCAGGATGGGATTGACCGTCTTCAAAACATTAATTACAGTGAAAACACAATACAGCAAAACATTCAGTCGAATTAAACATGATTTTAATTTTTTCACTTACCTGCATTTGATCAGGCTGGATGACAAGTAGACCCTGCAGATACAAAAACAAAAAAGACATCAAGAAATGTTTTCCTTGATTAGGATATATTTATGTTTAATCCAATTATCACACTTACAAAGTTTCCATCCATGGTGGTTGCTTGAAGAGTCCACCTTGAGCCCTTTAATGGAGATGCAGAGGTTGGTACAGTGCTCTCACATAGCATTTATTTATTGAAGAGTATGTTGACAGTACCTTTTGGTCAAACAGTGTCCAGAACATTGGAAGTGGGGTGTACAAAAGCAGGACCTTCAGAACCATCTTTATTTGAGCAATAAGGAGTTTCTTTAACACAGACACAAAATGCAATGTTGTTATTTGACTGATGAAGTACTTTGATTGCAGTTTAACTCTGGAGAATTAAATAAAGAGAAAACTTACATCATACTTTTCATCAGCCCAGTCCATCCAGTGCTCCCTCTTTGGGTACTGACTGCTTCTGTGCCTGAAGCGGTTTTTGAGGGCAAACTGAATGAGAGACATAAGATAGAAAAATGTTTTAAGAAAATCCCAGAGTAACTGTTGTTAAAACTTAACGCAGCCTGTGTTGATGAAAAGACTCACCCCTATACATTTACACACATCCATCATGATATTTCCCTGTGGTTCAGCTTTATAGTACATAGGGCTCCCAGCCACAAACACCACTGTCAAAAATCACATCAACATTATCAGCATACGGTATGTAATGCAAATATTTACATTGGTGATGCACAGAGTGAAAGCCTCCAAATGGTTTATACGTACCAAGTGCAACTACCATTAGTGCTGCAGGGACACCGAAGGCCAGAGGATAACACTCCTGCTTGGTGTGGATGCCACATTCCTCAGCTGCAGAAGTAAAGCAGCATCAAAGTTCAATTTCATTGTCACTCATGCTCAGAGACAATCCCAGTTCATCCTGAGCTTCATTTTACACTCTACCTCTAAGGATTGGAGTGATGATAGTTGACAGGAGACTCCCACCATTGATGCACAAGTAGAATACAGAGAAGAAAGTTCTCCTCTGTGATTCCTGCACAGATCAAAGAATCAGTGATCATTTATCTTGTGTCACCTACATTTTTTGCACTGTCGTATTGAATGTGCCTGATATCACTACTACTTGAGGCTAACATATCCCCGAACAAATAAGTATGCCCAAGTCTTGCAATTTCTTTATAACTCCACAGTCCAAGATTTTTTTTGCATTTGCAAATTTTTAGATTTCCCCCACAATCAATGCTTTTTTGCATGATACCAACTGGGGAAACGTTTATGTAGTTCCCTCTGATGCCACAGAGACTATTTGCGTTAGCCCTAAGACCTGCGACATTGATTTTCAAAACTTATGGTTTTTCCTTGTAACTTGTCATTTAGCAGCAGCATCAGATTAAAATAAAAATTTGTCCAATACCTGCACTGACATTAGTGTCACTTTTACTTTATGTCTGTTTCTAATTCACTAATCTTAACATGCTGATTTGTTTAACTGAGATGAACATGGTAAAAATCAAGTCTGAAAAATATCAGTGTGCAAACATTGTTACTGTGATCATATTAGTACACTACAGAGAGCATTTAGGTGAAAGCACTGGATGGTCAGGTAGGAGTAGAAGGGTAAAGTTCTAACCTGATTGTCACTAAATTGGTCCCCACCAAAGGCGGCAACACAAGGTTTGATGCCCCCAGTGCCCAGAGCGATGAGGAAGAGACCCACCATGGACAGTGCACTGTGAGGAGAGGATCAGGATCATGAGTACTGAGGAATGGAATATAAACCGCCTGCAGAAAACCCTTTCAGCAGTTTTTGACTCAGTTATCGCTATGCTAATTTTCTACTCATACTGTAAATTTTCAGAATATAAACTCACACATGAAAGGTCATGTTATCAGGTGTCCCGTCTTTATTCGTGTCTGTGATGTCATTGATTGCACTGACAGACATCGCAACCTGGCCGATTGCGTAGACAATGGACAAGTAGATGATAGTCCTTTAAAAGGAAGAGGGGAATAGATCATCATCAGAGAAGTTCTTTCTTCCTTTATTCAGTGAAAGTCTCAACATAAAAAACCCCCCAAAACTAATACAAGTATTGGACTTGAGTAAAAATAACGTGCCATCTAAAGTAATTTGAAAAATAAATGAAACAATCAGCATTTGATATAACTAATTATGAAACATTTCATTTTCTAGGAGGGTTTCAATGAATATAGACTTCTACATATCAACACAAGTAGCCACTCACTTAAACTTTCCCAACCAGGAGTCTGCAACAATGGCCCCAAGGATAGGGGTCAAGTAGCACAGGGCCACAAAAGTGTGATAGATGGATGTGGCCAAGTCATCGTCCCACTTCAAGAAATACCTAAAATACAGCACCAGGACAGCTGTGTGTGTATGTGTGTATGTGTGTGTGTGTGTGTGTGTGTGTGTGTGTGTGTTTGGGGGGGGGGGGGGGGGGGGGTTAGGGTTTAGGTCATTGTAAATAATCATCAAAACTGCTTGTGGTGATTGTGGTATTGGGATGAAATGCTCTCACCTCTCATGCCATAGTAGGAAAACCTCTCACAGAACTCATTCACAACGATGAAGAAGATGCTGAGTGGATAACCAAACACCACAGTGCTCTGATGAATTAATGACAGGGCAGAGGAGAAATATATTTTTTTATGATTCTTTTGTATACTACATTGATCCCAGAAGGGAAATGAGTTAGTTGCACGCTCTGGGTCACGCTGTTAGTTCTTAGTCATGCATATATACAGGTGCTGGTCATATAATTAGAATATCATCAAAAAGTTGATTTATTTCAGTAATTCCATTCAAAAAGTGAAACTTGTATAATGTATACATTCATTCCACACAGACTGATTATTTAGAGGGTTTATTTCTTTTAATTTTGATGATTATAACTGACAACTAATGAAAACCCCAAATTTAGTATCTCAGAAAATTAGAATATTCCTCAAGACCAATACAAAAAAAGGATTTCTAGAAATGTTGGCCAACTGAAAAGTATGAACATGAAAAGTATGAGCATATACAGCACACAATACTTAGTTGGGGCTCCTTTTGCCTGAATTACTGCAGCAATGCGGCGTGACATGGAATCGATCAGTCTGTGGCACTGCTCAGGTGGTATGAGAGCCCAGGTTGCTCTGATAGTGGCCTTCAGCTCTTCTGCATTGTTGGGTCTGGCATGTCGCATCTTCCTCTTCACAATAATCTATAGATTTTCCATGGGGTTAAGGTCAGGCGAGTTTGCTGGCCATTTAAGAACAGGAATACCACAGTCCTTAAACCGGGTACTGGTAGCTTTGGCACTGTGTGCCGGTGCCAAGTCCTGTTGGAAAATGAAATCTGCATCTCCATCAAGTTGCTCAGCAGCAGGAAGCATGAAGTGCTCTAAAACTTCCTGGTAGACGGCTGCGTTGACCTTGGACCTCTGAAAACACGCAGTCCACTCTTTGTGAATCTCCCCCATATTTTTGAATGGGTTTTGTTTCACAATCCTCTCCAGGGTACGCTTATCCCTATTGCTTGTATAAATTTTTCTACCACATCTTTTCCTTCCCTTTGCCTCTCCATTAATGTGCTTAGACACAGAGCTCTGTGAACAGCCAGCCTCTTTAGCAATGACCTTTTGTGTCTTGCCTTCCTTGTGCAAGGTGTTAATGGTCGTCTTTTGGACAACTGTCAAGTCAGCAGTCTTCCCCATGATTGTGTAACCTACAGAACTAGACTGAGAGACCATTTAAAGGCCTTTGCAGGTGTTTTGAGTTAATTAGCTGATGAGAGTGTGGCACCAGGGGTCTTTAATATTGAACATTTTCACAATATTCAAATTTTCTGAGGTACTGAATTTGGGGTTTTCATTAGTTGTCAGTTATAATCATCAAAATTAAAAGAAATAAACACTTGAAATAATCAGTGTGTGTGGAATGAATGTATACATTATACAAGTTTAGCTTTTTGAATGGAATTACTGAAATAAATCAACTTTTTGATGATTCTAATGATATATGACCAGCACCTGTAGTGTGTACAGGCCCTGTAACACACACACACACTTAAGGGGTCTGAACGCATGCAGTGTGGGGGAGGTAGAGTGACGAGCAGCTCCTGCATGGTGCGCCCTATTGAGCAACTTGTAAAGGGGATAGTAACCTGCTCAAGTGCGCCTCAGCAGCGCTCAGGAGGTGAGCTGACACCTCCCACTGTCAGCTCACAGTCCGAGGTAGCTGGGCGGAAATGGGAATCGAACCCCTGATCTTGGAAACATTGGACGACCCACTCTACCGCTGAGCCACTGCCGCTCCAACATCATGAAACGAAGCAGTAATTTATCATTCTTGATGCATTCCTAGTGAAACAATGCTGTTAACCTGTTCTTTACTATTTTTCATTTTTTGGTCTCTAGATAAATGTATAAAATTACATACTTCATCCTTCAGTTAAGAAGACTGAACAAAATGTTCATTCCTTTAAAACAGCACATTTGTGATATTGTACATACAGTAAAAATATAAATTGTTTATAAAGTACCATATATACTGTACATATTCCATAAATGCTCTTACATGCTTTTTCTCCAGGGAATACAATTATTGTAGTTTATAGTTTAATTATTTCTGTTCTGCTTACTTTAATTAATACATACCTTCCCCCTTCCCCTTGTTTGCTTTGGGTCTTTGATTTCTGCATATAAAATGAAACTAGATTAGATAACCAGCTCTTTCTCACATTTAGAGAACATCAGGTCCTTACAAGTTGCTTTATATTCAAAGAGCTATTTTAAATATAATTTTTTTAGTGTGGTAACAGCTACAAATGAAACAGGTTTTCCATTAAATCATAAAAAATAAATAAATAATAAATCTGCATCTTCAACCATCTACCGTGCTGGATTTTAAAAGAACTCATATATTACACAGACACAAACAGAAATACAGTACAGACTTACCTGACATGTTTTGAGAAGATCTGTGTCCTTTCTATTGCAGTCTGGTGTTCATTTGGATAGACAAATGGAGAGCAGTTAATTATCCAACCTTAAGTGCTACTTCACTGACACATGTGGGAGTGTCCCTGTAATAAATAAACTCATTAGCTCTTGATCTGCACCACAATGCTGACTGTACTGTTTTTATGACGGGTGAGAACATGAGATATAACACATGGGGAGTCATCTATATTCAGCACCTGCTTCATAAAAAGGTATTAACTCCCATGATCACCACAATTTTCAGGACATAAGCGCATAAATAAACTCCATAAATGCAGACATAAAACAAAAGCTCAAGTACAAATGAAGGGAAATGAGTTATTTTATTTAAAGAGAAAAGCATTAAGAACAATCTGTTACAGCAGAACAGTAACTTTGCGTTAAATAAAACAGCTTCTCAAATATAAAACAATTTCAATAAACACTAGAACGGTAAAAGCTTCATTTAACTTCCACAGTAGGTGTAGTGTCTGGTTTCACTCTCCCTTTTGCCAGAAAGTGAACATCATCTTTACAGTGTATGAGCCACACACAGCATGATAATTTGCAAATATTGCACACTTTTTTTTTCTATAAACAGTAATAAACAACTTGGGATATACTTTGCTTGCAGTGGCCTTAAATACTTAGAAAAGGCTCCCATTCTACATGAAATAAGGTTGAAAGCTAACATGAGTCACAAGAGGCTCTTTTGCATTTTTGTAGAAATATAACGTCATGTACAAGAGGCTGCGTGACAATGAATGCAGCATACGTTGTTCATGAAGACATCAATACAGTGGTTTTATAAAAGTGGAATACTGTACATATAAAAAACACAGTGTGGAGCATTAATAAAATACACAAAAATGGGCCTTTGGTGGTGCAGTGGGTGTGATGTAATGACATGCATATTAAGGATCAATACAGGAATGTTTCCATAGAAACCATTACTCAATCTTTTCAGGTAGAAACAGGCTGAAGCAGACAGTATACATCTTGTCTCACAGCAGGAACAAAGCTGTCGTTTCTCCTGCTCCAGTATCAGGCTTCACCTTAGGAATTTAATTTGGCCACATCCAACAGTTACCATGCCTTGTGTATACATTAAATAAGTCCAGTGCCTTGGTCATAGATGACGGAGAAAGGGAGTCAGAGCTGTCTGTGCTTTGGTAAGTTTCCCTTTAAGCTGAGTGAAGTTTGAGGTTCAGAAGTAGCATCTCTGACTTTCTCGTGGGCGAGCCCCCAGACCGCTGAGTTCACGGCTAACCCAGGCAACTATCATACCACTGATGAGGAGCTAGGAATGCCCTGGATGATAGTACTGGTTGGGGTGCCACTGATGGCGTTAAAGATGTGTAACGAGTCTGGAAGAGCACTCTTCATGCCATCCTCCACTGGACTGATCTGAAAGAACCAATAACATATTCACAGTTATTCATGAGACACACCTTCATGGAATAATTATATCCTTTCTGTGAGAGACAGCTTCACATTTTGGATGATATTTGTTTTCCAACAGAGAGATTGATGCCACTAATCCACCTCTATAGAAACAAAAACACCAAAGACAATAGCTGTCTGACTTGGTGGAAACAACTAGCCATGATCTGTTTGTGAGAGACTGATCTTCAGACTTAGCATTTGGAATAAGCCCAACGCAAGATGTTAATTTTAAGAGCTTTGGCTGATTGGCTTGTCCCAGACATAGCCAGTCTAGCTGCTTCTTCCTGTTTCTAGTATTTGTCCATAGGAAATCAGCTTCTGGCTACGTACAAATGTACATGTGACAGTGGCTTCAATCTTACCCCTTTTTTTTGCATAAACTCTGCAAAAACAGTATTTACAGTATTCCAAAGTGTTACATGATTCTATTCCTGGGGCTTTAATGATGCATACAGCAGAAAATGAGGGCTGCTCTGACTACTGCTCTTTTTTTTCTGCACAGGTGATGCAAAGGCTGCTTCCTCATACAAAAAACCAAAAAGCTTAACATGTGAATGCTGATGTGGACACTGATTACCATGGTAATAGAGTGTCAGAATTATAGTGTCAGACCTATATCAAAAAAAACCACGTTCCATATACTGTATATATTTGAGCATGCTCATGCATATGAATGCACATACATATATTATTCACTCAATGGAAAACACATTCATATACATAGAGTTTGTATATATACTGTACATATTTGTACATGCATAGTGTACATATGCAGTTGAAAGTCAGCAATCCAAAAAAGATGCAAGTCCACAAACAGTTGTTGGATAAGCCAGCTGCTGCATCGGGAGTGTAAACAGTTGAAGGAGAATCATAGTGCTTGAAATTTAGGTTCTAGAAAAACGATCAGTGGCCCTGAAATTATTTGATTGACACAGAATTAACAGGCGACTGTTCTGATGAATAACGGTTGTTCAAGCCAACTTTCATGCCAAACTGTCATACGTTTAATAGCTCGTCTTTTACCAGTATTTGGTTCTTTTCCTTTTCTTTCTATTAGAAATTAAAACATTGTGGATAAAATATGATATTTGAACAAGGAAAACTGTGATGGACACTTCACTTAGTTGTAGTCATGATCAGGAGGATGAATGAATCCTTCTGAATGTTGGAGGTGCGTACCATGTGTGAGAATAGTTTATGCTTTTATGCCGTTTTCTTATTTATTACAGGGATATAAAGATAAGGTCTGTTGAAAATATGATCAGCCAATCTAGTCAGTGCTTTTGAGGTCATTACATGGACGTTAGCATTAGCAGGTAGATTTTTTTTTACTGCTGGAGGAGACAGGAGTGGATTGCAGTTTGAGTTTCAATCAATCCCAACGTAAGACATCTGACTGATCACATCCATCGGTGATGTGATTGATATGATCAGATGCGTGCATCTGGCTGGACCAACAATTTAGAACTCAAGTCTTTATTGTATAATGGTGCTTCTTGCATTACCATCAAGTCTGCTTATGTTGGCACAAGAGGAAAACAGAGAATGGTGTTATCAGCATGTTATCAGTCACATCATCAAACACTCAATAAATGGCTCTGTTCAACCTACTTAACAAATCCCGTCTCAGAAGCAGATCATAGTTAACATTAGTATAGCAGAAAGTGATTGTGCTGCTTTATTACCGACACCGTTCTTACCTGCTCATGCATGATGATGGAAAGCTCCCTGGCCAGGTCTCTGTAGTTAGCTTTCATCTCATCATGGTATTCCTGTTGGTCCTCTTTAATCAGTCGCTCATTAATGCCCAAGCCGTGACCACAAGCCTCCACAAAATGCCTGTTCAAAAAACACTCAAGCCGTGTTAAAAGAATAAACCTGATCAAAAATGTTTGCTATTACAAGCCGTGAGAGTCTTCTCTCACCTGAAGACCTCTTTCAGTTGCTTGACTTTGTTGTCAGGATACTTCTTTGCGCTTGAATCATCCAGAAAGGCTCGGGCATATGCAAGCGGCCCCGCATTAACCTGGAAGGGGGGTGTGTGGAAGCCATGTTCTTCTTTTATTATCTTTCTCATGTTCCATGCGTGTCTATTTGTGCACAAGCATGTACCTGAACACTGATGCTTCCCTGCAGTTTGAGCTGCAGACGAATCATGTCCACCTCACTGGTGGAGCAGAGCTGCTTGATCTCGGCCACCTTCTTGCTCATCTCATCGATGGCCACCTCAATGGGGCTCAGATCGGTGTGGTGCTGATACATCACCGCAATACGCTTCTTTACGTAGGGGAAACAATGTGTGGCTGCGAGAGAGAAACAGCACAAGGAGAGAGGTGAACAAAAGTTTACAGATCAGAATACAATCCTGGTTTCCTCCTGTTGAAAGGTTTTATTATAAAGATAAGAATGTAAGGTTGAACTTTTGGATCTTTTGGACCATAAAACTATATGACCGACTCGGATTAGGTAAGGACCTTGACAAACAGCTGACACGTTCACATGTAATCAAGATTTTCCATTCATGCACGAGACATTTCTAAGGAGTGACACGTGGAAGCCCTCCCCATCATGTGTATCTGAACCCTGTTTTTTCTTAAACTACAGATAATTGGGGGTCATTAGCATTAATACCGTAGCTCACCTGATTTTTTTAATGCTTAGCATTTAGATATCTCTGCTTCTGATGCACCTGTACGGTCAAACAACCTTAAACAGTCCCTTTCCATAAGTTTGTGAACTTGCAATATGAGGTTATTTTCATTGCTTATGCTATGCTTCAGAGTTACGTACTGGTCAGTATAGTCCTGCGTTTGCACTGCTCGTCCACCCCGCCTTGCTTTTTGCCTGATATGGTGAAAGGCATTTCGAACACAAAGCGACGGATGTTGTGGCTCTTCTCGAAGTCCGTCTTCCTCTCTGTGAGCTCCTTCTCCTCCAGGTAAGGGGTCACGTGTGTCACTTGAATGTACGCATACTTAGAGTCCAGGTCTTTGGGGTTAATCTACAAATAATGAATGACATTGTAACCCCTTAATGCAAGATGTTTCATAAAGCTTACATCATCATCGTCACTGGTGACGTGTCTTACTCTTCCAGAATCCTGAATCATCTTGACATTCTCTTGTCCAAACTTCTCAGAGTAGAGTTTTAGGAGCCGTTGTGATATCTCTGACAGAGGGGTGAATTTGGGTTCTTTGTAAATGTACTCCTTACCGTCTTCATCTTCAAAGAAGCCCTAGAAAACACAAGAGTCAAAATCAGTCAAAGTAGTTCAAAATGGTTGATTTTATACAACACAAAGATGAAAAGCTGTCAGTAGGGATTAGTTAAAATTGAATGGTGATATACCATCAGCTGTGGACTGGGATTTTTTAGCAGGTTCTAAATGGACAACCTTCTATCTACCTAATGCCAAAGCACAGTACAACAACATTAAAACATTCCCTACTGTCAATCAAATAACTCCTTCAGTCTCAAACAGACTGAAGGAGTGTGCAGACTTCACACTGTCAGTGGGAGCATTTAGTCTGTCTTGTGTGTAAATGGGGAAAAAGGTGTGATGAACTGATGGGTGAAGCCATGCGGATGAATCCTGTCTGGCTATGGTTAGGACAACACTGGAGGCTGGACTGAAGGAGTTAAAGAGCTAGAAGGTAGCCAATATGCTGCCTGCGTTAGCCAGGGAAGACGACACGGTCTAACACATCACAGCAGTCCGACTTTCATATGGATTTACCTCCGCCTCTGAGTCAGTAAACTGGTACGGCTACAGGGGTGTGGACAGCAGAACATGAAATCATTTTTTTTTCAATGAGACCTTGGTACAAACTATAAATAAATAAATAAATAAATCATATAAGTAAATCATAAGAAACACACTCAAACCATCGAATTACCAGTTAGACAAACTCATCAAATAGACACCAACTCATAGCACACAGGCAGAGGCAATCACACCCCAAAAATGATTAGCAATACAAGTTAGGACAACAGTTAGTGTCAGTACTACAAACACATATCTGGAAACACAAAAACAGAATAAGGTGTAATGAACGAACGCCATGCAACACAGTCCCAGAAACAGAAAGCAGCTGCAATGACTGATTGTTGCTGTGATTTGAATCAGAAGACTGTCTGAGAGGTGCATGTGGATTACAGCAACAACACAAGGACACAGAGTTAGGCTGCTCAGAAGACTACTGTACAACTTACCGCTGCCTTTAAAGAGCATAAAAAGCAGAGAAGGGTATTAGAGTGGAATATAACACCATAAAATACCACAACATGTGGCCATGCTCTGAAAAATAAAGACATCTTCAGGCAGTCCCAGTATGCAATGTGAATTACTTTACAGATGCAATGACCAAAGCAATATTGGGGCATTTAAAAAAAAAAAAATCAACTTGTCATAAGTTTACATACAGTTAGTGCAGAAATCAAATAAGCAATACTTCAGTCTGGAAAATTAAACGGGAAGTATTTTGTTGTCAGAATGTTCTTTATTTTTTGAGAGCTAAATGTACCTGGCCAAAGAAAGCCACTCTGAAGTAGGTGCCGAGCAACCTCTTCCCTGTGTGCATGACCTCCGTCACTTTACTGTATGCCCGATGCAGCGTGTCGTACAGGTGGGCCAGTTTCTGTGCAAACAAATAAAAACTAGATTTAATACCCTATTTTTACATGCTAATATCACAACCAGTGCTGAATTAACAGATTTCTCTAAGAAAATGACATTCCTCATTATACCTCAAAGTCCCTGCGCTTCTCATAAATAGGGATTATGAGCTTGTAGATGTCAGAGATGAGTTCGTAACGCTCAGCTTTCCACAGGCCGTCTGCACACTCCTCCAAAAGCTCCATAAGGACATCCTGAGGGAACAAAAGAAGGGATGGAAAATAGCTTGAATAAATAATCTCTGTCTCTGTCATCTCTGTCATTACAAAATGTGAACACTAGGAGGAATTACACATCTGCAGTACAGACTGACACAATCTTTATTGTGAATATCAAACCCACTCCACTGAAAATGAAAACTGCCATCTTGGGTACCAATGTTTTGGTCTTCTTTGAAATAATATTAAAATTTTTTTTTTTTACTCAAACAAATGCCCAATAATAAAATGTCATTATAATGTTATGTTTGTTTCCTTGGGAGACTGAATTTGTGATTAAATACAGAGATTATTTAAATGACATTTATCTAAAGAAATCTTGGAGAACAACAAATAAATTATAAGAATATAATAATAATGTGCCTTAATACATATATCAACATTCCATTACGGTCATTTGGTATAAGCTTATCCCCAAATAAACAGAGACCAGATAGAAATGTAAATACTTCATTGAAATGGACGTCCTGCATGCCGACATCCTCCATCATCGCGGCCTCTTCATCAATATTTGGTGTTACGACGCGGAATGCTGAGCAGCCCTGCTTGATCATGCCTTCACACATCAAAAGATGAGACAGCAATTTAACACCTAACTCAGTCTTAACTGGAACAAAATGAAAAAATATATTTCAAAGATTTTCAAAACAAGGAGTTACTTCTCCAAGACTGCCAACATAAAGTCTGAATGTCCAGACAGTGACAAACATGGCTCTATGAAGACCAGTCACCCAAAAGGGTGGCTGTATGTAGGTGAAAACATTTTACTGAAGCACCTTTTCTTCGCAGGTATTCCGCTACAAGTGCTGCAACGTGGACATAACACATGGCCGCCTGTAAAGAAGAGGAACAACCCCGGTCAGATAAACATAAGGTGAGAGTCGTTTTTATGTTACATATTTGTCCCCACGGAATACAACGACAACAAAAAAAGTCTCCCCATAGATAAATATAACCTGCCTGATATTGTACAGACACGTTAACAGACGCAGACATGAAGAGAGGCTGTTGTGTATTTAGTTTTGTTATCATTCAACCATAGTCCACCCAATCAGTTCTCATCACAGACCTCTGACAGGTCTCCATTCTTCACGTGGATCCGGGCCATGCTGTCCAGCCAGGTCTTGCGTAATTCAGGCGTGCTGGCATAGGACTTGGCAAGACTGTACTGCAGGTCCACCAGCATCTCTGGATCCCTCTCGTGCTCCTTCATCTGAGCTGTGGCCATCAAAACAGTCCGGATACGTTTGGTCAGGTCTTTTACATCGGACGGGAAAGCTGTGTTCTGTTGAAGATGCAGAAGAGATGATAATTTTATTGTTAGTTCAGGAAAATGTCTTTGAGAGTTGAAGCTGAACCAACTCTTTCCTGACCTTAATGGTTTTGTCACTGTTCGCACAGTTGTTGATTATTGACAGGGACTGCTGGAAGCGAGTGCTGCCGATACCAATCACATCAGCGATCAACTGACTGACAGCAATCACCACCTGAAAAAAGAGGAGTAGAAAGAGAATTAGTCTTTGTCATTGTTGAATCAAGCTTTATTTGTTCTTTTTTTGAGGCGGCATTTTTTATTTTATTTTCTGCTGACCCTTAATGCAGAAAATTAAAAAGGTAAGTTTTCGATGTCACAAAATGAGTTTCTGCATTTGGTTATGGTGAAAATATAAAATAAATGCCTATTTTCAGATCATTTATTCATTCATTCATCTTCAAACCTATTTCTTCCACCGTCGCGGCGTTATCAGTCCAATTTAGAGATATTAAAAATGTGTTCCATAGGGTATGAATGGTCATTAAAAGGTACAAAGTGCATGCTTCATGTTAAGAAACAATCATTTACTTGGATTTGATGGGGATTCACCAAAACACAGATGTGTGTCAGTGTGTGGGTACCATTTTATTTATTGATTGCTTACAGGTGGTACTGCATAGAAATACTGTTTAATACCTTTTGCAATCTGTCAAACAGGACATGCTATCTTCAGAAGTCCAAAACATTTTCAGTAAATTAAGTGTACTTTAAATGATTGTTTTTTACCCACCTGCAAGTGCGTCCGAACAAAAGACTTGCGACCTGTGTAGTCAAAGTTGCTCTTCATGAGGAAGTAGAGAAGATGTGCTGCGTCGCTACGAATGGAGCTCAGCTTGGAGTTACAACATTTCAAGATCTCGTAGCAGAAAGCGGCACACATGTCGGCACGGCCTTCAAAAAATGTGCAGGGAAACTAAAGGGTGAAGAAGACAAATTATTAACTCCAGGCAAACAGAGAGAGCCTTCTTAGCATGGGAACCAGTATTCTTCTCACCTTGTATATGAAGGTACGTAGCGATGTGAAGACCTGCTTGAGGGCCGTCTCTGACTGATTGATCCGAAGGAAACAGAGGTGAACATCAAAGACCTTCTTCATTAGAGGACTGTGTCCATGATCTGAACAGAGCTGTGTCTGTGGAGACACCAGGTATCGTCACAGTGTGGTACATTCACACTATACACAGTCAATGTGTGACGTGTCCAGTGTGTTTGTTTGTTACCTTGAATCCCATGATGAAGATACTGAGTGTGTCCAGGACAGTCAGACACACCTCAGTGGCTATGTTAGCTTCTAGCACCGACTGATTCAACACGTCTGCATCAGAGTGACTGTAGGCTGGAGAAAACACAGCACAGAGCTGTAGCTACTGTATCCTCAGTGCACATCATCACATATCCTATCATATCTCATATTTAAAATGGCAACTTGTATGGTTGCTTCAAAATGGAAAGTTTTGAAGCAAACATACAAAAGATTAAGTTGAAGAGAATTAAGTTTCATTCCAAAAAAATTGAGAAAAAAACCCAAACTTAAACCAAATAAGTGGCGACAACCCAACCTTCTGAGGCACAAATTCAAGTTTTGTTTACAATGTGTAATTAATCATTTTTAATGACGGATTTCAGTTAATCCATTTCAAACAGCACTTTCCTTAAACATGCAAGAGGCATTTTGGTATTTTGGAATGAAACCATTTTATACTGTTTTTTTCTTCAGAGAATGAAATGTAAAATGAAATTCAAAGTAGATGAGCTGGCCAGAGGGATGAGAGGATTTTGAAAGCTAATGTTCAGTTACAGCAGGCATGCTCTTAATTCACAAACTGCCTGTCAACCTGATACATTCTTACCATGGTCTACAGATAATCCAAGAATACTTGAAATCTTTCTTACACTGAAAACACAAAGAAACTGTATTAAATGATGCCATTAACAGAGTGCAGAGTTTAACCCTTTAGATGAGATCCATGTTATGTCACACAGCTACCTGGGCTACCTGGAACGGAATTGAGTTTGTTGCCAATGAACATTGTCCTTTGCTTGAAAACAAGTGTAACCAGGAGGTGAAGAAGAGGGTGATGTAGATGAAAATTATGTTGGAGAGCACGAGGGTTCCTCTGCTTAGAGGGGATTTAATGGAAGGTACAGTATGGGGCACTTACTGTGGTTAAATGTGTACGAGTTATCCAGGCTGCTGAGCTGCTGTAAGCGGGCATGCATCATTCCCGCCCTGTTACGGGACACAGGCAGAGTCTGAGACTTGCGTTCATGTGCTACAGGTCCTGCCCCATCCTGGTTCCTGATGAGGAAACAGGACAATGTTAGACCAACGGCTGATTAGTGGCAGAGTGAGAGTTCGTGCAGCAACTTAGGGTGAATAATACACACATTTACAAACGGAAGTTGTGTAAATATGACTTAAATACTGCAAATGGAAATTTTGTTGGTGTTGATTAAAAAAACAATTCCATGCTGTGTAAAATAGAATTAAAACACGGAGGACCCAAATCTATTTTCCTCAATGGAAAATTTAGAATAATAAATCATAAGCAAAACACTTCATAAAGCAGAGGAGATAAGCTACAATAAAATGAGAAAGGTTGAAAAATGCTAAAAAGAGGTAAACAGGTTAGCTGATACCGATTCAGAGTATCGTGACTGTAAGAAAGGGGCATGTCTAACTTCTTTGGAAGTTAGACATGGATTCTACTGAATTAAACACCAAATATTTTGTAAATGCTTATCCTTTGTGGGGGACATGGAGGGGCTGGGGCGTCCTTGAATCAGACTCCAGCGTTTTCAGATGCATTTACAGATCAGTATGTATGCAGATCTTTTTTGAAAACGATGCCACTTGAAAACAGAAGGTTTTGGAAATGCAAATAAAAAGAGTCCTTGTTTCCAACCTTATGTAACGGATATCAGGTGAAAATGGGGTCACTGTTATCGCTGTGTGAACTACAGGGGCTGGGTTCAGTTAATCAAAACCCTGCTAAACAGTTCTTTTGAAAATAACTAAATATTTATATACCTTTTACAAAGCATCCCATCTATAAAACTATCAAGACAGAGAAAGCAGCAGGAAATCTTTTGTATGGGATCTTTACACATATAACCACTGTGCTACTAAAACAGTAAAGACTTGTTATATATATAGTGTGTGGCATGCATTTTAATGTTACAGTCATCAAAGCAGCAGAAGCAACATTACAGAAACTCACAACAAACAGCATGCATGTAAGAATGAGATGGAAACAATGATTTCAGAGCC
Source organism: Antennarius maculatus (assembly GCA_013358685.1). NCBI lineage: Eukaryota > Metazoa > Chordata > Actinopteri > Lophiiformes > Antennariidae > Antennarius > Antennarius maculatus. The sequence goes on along the minus strand of CM023618.1, from coordinate 7,163,706 downwards.
AGAAGTCATGCCTTCAGTTCCACCTTTAGTCTTACCCCAGCAAGACGGGCAGGAGCCAGCTTTTATGTCATTTTGTTAAACTTGCCAGCATTAAGTGAATAGAGATAGAAACAGTGGTGGGATGTTAGAGGGGGAACACCAGAGGCCCTTAGGGGCCACAGCTCCCACACGTCTGTGTTTAAATAGTTCATGGAAAACAGCAAAGTTCAACAGTCACACATGCTCTAAAACAGATTATTGAAAAAGCTCCATCATCGTCATAGAATACGCTTGATGGGCTGTGATCTATTATAAAAAGTGTTTGTTCAAGATAGTGAGGTTCTGCACATTTGTTGTGGTGTTAAATGTTAAAGTGTAGATTCATTCATTTGAATTTTTTTAAAAATTTGAATGAATATCACAATTGACTCAAAAGAGACAAAGTCAGAGAATTTTAAATACAGAGCAAAAATTAGTGGGCTTATAAAGTTATTGAAAAGAAATGGGCAGACTTTTGAAATAGTTAAAGGTCACCAATAAATTGTATGAAATAAAGAGAAAAAAAAACAAGATAAATAAAGTTAAAATAATAAATGTTTTGAATATGCTCCTCTAATCCACATGATAACAGTATGAACTGAAATTAACCAGAATAGTGAGAGTCTGATTTCGAAAAGAAATACTACAAGTTTGAATAAAAACAGGCTACTTATGTATAAGAGTTTTGTAGCGATGATTTTTGGTGTTAATTATATGTGCAACTGTAAATGAGCTGTGACGGTATGTCAGAGAAAAAAAAACCAATGCTGAAAACCTGAAATCCTACATGAAGAATTCAACTCCAGATAGTTTAACTCAAAACCTTTAAAAATATGAATGCCACCCTCAGACACTGAAATCTACGTTACCTTGCGATATATCTCTTTCCCATGTATCTGAACTGATGGAGGCACACTCTGAGGAGACATTGAGGGAAAAAAACAGTCACATTAAAACTCAAATCTGTGCTCTTCATTTGAAGGTTTTCAAGAAGGCGATCCAAAATGTCTTACTCCACTAGAGTGAAGAAGTCCATCAACTCAGCAGGCGAGGCCTTGTTCCAGTACGTGAACAGAGCGTCTGGAGGACACAGGGTTTGACATGTGAGCTCTGAGTCGAAGCATCAGACAGGACAGTCAAACAGACGTTCAGACAGAATGACGCGTTACCCTCAGACATGCTTTTGAGTACATGTAAGAAGCACATGAGGAGGCTCTTGATCTCCACCTGGTCCAGTTTATCACAGCGCAGGAGGGTACTTCCCGGGACCGAGGAATGCTGATTCTGAGAGACAAAGACTCCGTTTAGACACAGACAGATGAATCAGCTATTAAGGGCAAGGCGAGAATTTAAAAACAGAATTTCAGTTTCAATCTTTTGCGTTCGAAGTTCACAGTCCAGGCAAGAGAATGACAAAAAGAAAACCTTTGCAGTGTTTCTGATGTGATCAAAAAGGAGTCATCTAAAGGCCAGCGATCAAGAAACACTCATTATTCACTCAGGTGTTACGGGACATTACACAGCAGAATGAACAGCCAGAGAAACACAATCCCTACTTTTATCAAAGAGGAGAGGTTTTTTTCTGTTTCACCCACGGCAGTTTCAGTTGAGAGTAATTGCAAACTGTGACTGAATAAACTCATAAAAGACAAACAGAAGATAAAACATGTAGTACTACAGTGAAGTGCAGTCTGTTGTGTTTATTTTACCTCCTGTCAGATTTAGCTTGAGGCGGTGAAAATCTAACAACACTCAGAAGAGAGATGCAAAAGTAAGAAATCCTCTATGCTTCAAACTTGTGGCACCACAGAACAAAAAGGTCGATAACTTAAGAGTTATTTGGAAAAGATAGGAATTAGAGTTTTGGAAACTGGAACACACACTAACATTCTCAAATGGGACATTTCTAGAAGGGGGGTGTTTGGTATTTGAGGTGAAATGCTGGGCTGCAGGGTGTTCTCTGGTTGACAGGGGACAGACAGCAGGGGCAAATCCACGGTGACATGTTTGGTGTTTACAGAGAGCGAGGTATTGGCGCCCGTAAAGAAACGAAGCACATTGACAGAATATCTCCAAACAGACTTCTCAGTCTGCATCGGTCAGCCGGACAGTTAAAGGAGTTAAGGGCACAAGTTAACAAAGGGGAGACTTACTGGTGTATTTTTGTCCCTAGTGGACCTACGAAGCCCGACTCTTGACTTTAAGGGCAGCTTGTGGTACCTTGTCTAGAGAGTTGGTCTTGTCGTTTTTCTCAGGCAGGCTGTTGCCAGAATCAGTGCTGATAAGTGAGCCTCGAGAGTCTGCATGGCGAACGGAGTTAATGTTGGGAGTTGACGATGTGTGAGGTGAAGCTGTAAAGAAAAAAAAAATTCTATAAATAACCACAGAAAAATAACATTTTTCTCAGCTTTGGAACTATTTTCAGCTTCAGATTCCTACTCACAGGTACCAGAGATGACTCCAAAAACATCTTTGTGCAAGCTGGTGTCCAGAAAGGTGCTGGACCTGGGAGGCGTCATCAATGCGCTGGTGAGGAGGGAATCTTCTCGTCCATTCTGAGACTGAACAGAGAGAAAACATCACAAACTCAAATACTAAACATCATAGAGTGTAAAAAGCCAAGGGGGATATAATCTCGTATCCGTAATTACAATCTCAGGTTATCCATTCAAAGTAACACTATGTATCTTGTGATTAAAATTAATAAAATTCACCTTCAAATTGTGATGTTTACAATATTTTTTCACTGTTTCAGTTCTGGATGAGTGCATTTGAGCAGATAAGATCTTGCCTAAACTTGACACATTGTTACTACCTTAAAATATAATGTTAAATCACATTTATTGATGATAATTGAAAGACGTTAATATACCAAATTAGACAACGCATGGATTTTTAAATGTACAAAAATGTAATTATTTGCCATTTACATTGTTATTTTTGCTATGTTTGAAATTAAATGTATATAATATTAAATTCCTCATTTTTCCTTTTTATCTCATTAATCTCAGTAATTTTTTCTTCTTCTTTGTGAATTGTGTGACCTCAGGATTTGTTTTCTTAGATGACATGAATGAAGTCATTGAACTGTTAGGAAATGTTACCCTGAAGCCACTAGAAGGCATCCTTACTGTGTTTAAGTGGTTGGTTGGGAGCGGGGAAACTTCCTTCACGTTCAGCCTGTTGACGTTCTCTTGGAGCAGACCAAACAAGGGCAGGTACAGCGTGGCCAACCTGGCCTGCTGGCTCTGAAACACAAAGACAGTAACTCTTAACAGCACATATGGCCACATCAGGTACTGGGGTGCTGTTGAAGTGCAGGGTATAGCAGTAGTTTAGTATAGAATAAAGAACGTAAGAAGGCCTCCCTTACTTTGGAGGTGTAACGGTCGTCGTAGGTGTGTTTTATCATCAGGCTCTTCAGCACCTGGATGGAAATTTGTCGAATCTCCCTGAACTCCTGCAGAGCTGCACTGACCTCCCTGAGCAGGAGGCCCACCAGGAAGTGGTTCTTGCAGAAGTCATCTGTCAGTGAGTAATCCAGCTGGAGATCTGGGGGAAGAGGAGGAGGAGGAGGAGGAGAAGGAGGAGGAGAAGGAAGAGGATGAAGAAATCAACCACAACAGAAAAAAAAAAAATCAAGCTGACGAAATTAAATTAAAAACAAGAATATAGATGACGGAATATAGATTGCTGATGACTCCGTCATATGATGCGAATCACACCCATGCTGACAATTGACTCCTAGTGGCATCCATCTAATGTTCTAAATGAGGCAAACATAGATTCACAGTATAAAAGAGAAATCAACATGAATAAAAAATCACCACATATCTGGAGAGCTGACCTCAGCTGACATTCACACACCACCAATAATCTCTTCACACAATGTCTACAAAATGATCCCTTCAGCCACAACATTCAGTGACACTATTTTTAGATATGGGTTGGAGAATAAGAAGAATTGTTTAGTTTGGTTCTAATGTTAGACAGGAAAACTAACACATTCAAACCTTCTTACCTTGAAATCTCAAGATTCTTCCCTTTCCAAATGGCATGGGCAGGTTCAAAGGGACGTAATGTTCGTGGTTACACACGACACGGAGGAATTCAAACCTGAACTCAAACAGCGTCTGCATTTAGAAACAACAGAAATCACAGACATCACAACACAACGTCCATGCTCAAAAAACATGTGGAGCAGAGAACGCCTTTCTCCATTGGGGAGATACCAAGACCTTCTCAAGTTACCTTTGGGTCTCCAGGCATAAAACAGTTAATGTAGTTGTTGATCTGCTTGAACACAAAGCCTCTGTCCATTAGATTGAAACAGCGCTGCGGAAAGACAAGGAAAAAAATGACTCTGTCATGTTTATGGTGGATAAAAATGAAAAATGTGAACCACAGGATGAAGTGAATGTTACTCCTGACCTTAACAAAGACTGCCAGGCTGTGGTTGGCATTCCTGGCAGCATCCAGGTTGTCTTTGAATTTCTGTGTGATGTGTGGCATCATCATGTTGACCAGCGTCTCCACGGTGTGATGGAAGGATGCTGAGAAGCGCTGATTCCTGGAGAGCTAGAGAAAAGAGTACGCTGTATTAACATGGCTTAGAGTTTAGACGCACTTGTTGCCAAGGAAGCACAACTTCAACCGAATGAACCTAAAGCTCTGAATCACTGATGAAGAGTACTTTTGTATTAAAACTATGATATGGTTCATTCTTCTGAGATAATGAGCGATTGTGTAGCACTGAGTCCATATAATTTCATTAAATAGGCACCATTTATTTTCTTCTAATCCAACATTTTTAATCCCTTTTAAAAATCCCTAGCACATACTTGTGCATCAGCACACAGCTAACAAGTGACTACCTGCTTGTGTATACTGCCTCATCATCATGTCACATAACACTTCTAGTGGGTTGTACTCTTAATTTTAAATTGCAGTAAAATGATTTGATGACAACAACAAAAACACAAGATCACGCCAGCTGCGGCTTCTCCTCTGGAACGTTTTTTTTCTTGCTTCCACTGCAGCCTCAAACATTATTGCGGTGAAGGTTAAACACAGGAATGTGGATGCTTATGGGAAATGAACCAGCGCAATCTATTAAAACAGGACCGCATGTGGATAGGTTATGCTTCGACTGCGGTAGTGTGGCTGTCAGCTACAGCACGTAAGCTGCACTGGAGCAGACAGGAACAGACATCCCTGAGCCAGTCTAACATGTCGAGGCAGACATACCTTCACTTTACAGCTTTGTATCAGGTACTGAGCCATGGACTTGACTAAGGCTTCAAAGAAATACCAGGAATACTGCAGACGACACAAAACATCAATCAGAGAACAATAAAAAGGAAATTCATGTCAGCTTTAATTATACACGCACAGAAATCCTTTCAGGAATTTAAATTTGTCACCTTGAGGAGCTTGTTACATGTGAGGAAGTCCGTAGAAGGCCTCAAGATGGCGGTCATGGCTTTAGCCAGCTCCTCGTGCACCGTCCGGGTGGTGGTGGAAGTGTAGGGCTCAGTCCTGAATACAAACTGTACCACACACACGTGGCTATGAGAATTCAGTACAGTACAAACACACAGTACTGACAGCCAGCTGTGATACAGGAACGTTACCTTCATGTATGACCTCAGGTAGTGCTCCAACCCCTCCTCATGGCACTGGGCGACAATGTGAATCATGACTCTATAGGGAAAGAAAATAAAAGCGTGAGTGAGGAAGTGGATCTAAAGGAGCCTAAGCGGCAAGTTCACACAGCCTTCAGGCTGGATCAGGTTCACGTCACCCTTTCAGCACACCTTTCAGAATCAGATAACTCTTTGTGTACAGCTTGATATGGTGGCGTGGAGTGACCACGCTGCTAAACCTGCATCCATATCTGCTCTTTGTGATGAGGCGGCAGCGGCCTTGGAGTTGGCTTCAAAATTCGATTTCCAGCCAGTGACTGTCAAAGGTTTGAAGGTCGCTGCAGTGTGTTTTTAGGTACGGTAGTCCATTACTTCTTATTTGTTGTGATGTTATCTCTGCAATTCCGAGCTGTTCTAAACCAACTGTCCATCATGATACCTCTACACATTTTAAACTATTGATATCCTTCCTAAAGAAGCTTCCTCCTCCAAGGGAAGAACTCCCAGCATGCTTGCTGTTGTGCCAGCTGACTGATGTATTCCTTCACGCTCATATGTTTCTCTAATAGTTTTGTAGCACTGACCTACTGTTTAAAAGGTGAGGACATCACCATTAAACTACACAACTGCTTACAATTAATGTGATCTAATTAATGTGTTATATACAAATAGATAAATGGAATAAGAAAGTTTAGAGAAATAAAATTTCCATTCTAATCTAAAGGAAATGCACATTTTAAGTCCGGTGTGGCCTTCAGGAAACTTGCCTGGTGACGTTGACAGCTACATCCTCTTGAGTGGCACTGGTTAGCACCCTAAACAGCTGATTCAGGGTGGTGGGCAGGAACTTGATCATGACATGACTCTCCATGGCATGCAGACTCTGAGGACACACCATCACAAAGAATGACATGTGGAACGGTTGTATTGATGTATAATGAGGACAATCACGTGGAAACAGGGGCGTTGTCTTCCTGCACTACTGGAACCTACGGCACCTCGTGCCTCAGCTGAACAAAACATGACAGGATGCCGATGGCGTTACGTAACTGCTTGTGTACTGGAATCTACCACTGGTTCTGCCAAGTTATCCGGCAGACGTGTTGCTGGATCTGCTCAGCCATTGTTTGTGTTCATTGTTATGTTGATATTAGAACCCAAGAGATGCATTAGACCGAGCCTTTCCTCAATGTCAGAACTGTGAGTGGAGGAAAACAGCAATACCTGAGCTACTGGTTCTACAGTAGCAGGTCATAGATGTCTGAGTGAATAACTGCCATGATCTTTACAAAAAAGATCCAATTAAATTCTGTCAGGCTCTGGCACCAAATAACACATTAATCTCCTTGTGATCCAAGGAGTCACTCTGATACATCCAATCAAGAGTGACCATCTGAAGCTTCACAGTAAGGCTGATCAAGTGTGAAACCAATTATAAATTTTTCCTTCCTGTAAAAAATAAAAAATATATATATAGTTTTAACAATAAACTACTGCATTGTTGCAGAGATGTGCTCTCAGGTATTCTGTTCATGTCGAAACTGAAATGCTGCCTGCATCACATCTGTAAGGTATCTCTCAGGAATGCAGAGTTAGAGTAACAAGTTGTGTTTTAAAGACATAACGTTCAAAACATGTGTTTCAAAAAAGAGTAATGTTGAAGTATATGAGGCCAAAAAAATATTATGTATTTATTGGTATTTAAATCAGTGTTAGCATTACGTTAATTCTCCAGTTCTTGTTGTTTTACCTTCAGGTATTTGACCAATTCTCCTCCTGATCCGTGGGGTGCAAGAGCACTGCTCTGACAGTGATGAAAGAAATTGTGCAAATGTTGATCCTAAAAAGAAAGCAAAAAGATCAGGATATATACAATTATTCTGCAAAGCTACATGTTAATGCTCATTTTGACGTGAAGCAGACATCATGGTTCCTTTAAATCAAAAACCAACCTGAGTGTAGACAGTGGACACCAGGTGAGTGGACACCTTAAATAATGGCCTGCCTCCATCAACCCACTTGATTTCTGGGTTTGAATGCTGTGATGCAAATAAAGAATGACAATTATTTAATACTTCAATGAAAAAAAGCAAAGACTGTGTGCAGATTTTCAAATTTTTCTACCCCAAAATGCAATTTCAAATAGTAATAATAATGGTAATAGTCAGCAGATAAAAGTCAACTTTCCACTAAAGACAGAATGAAAAGAAAGGATAAATCTGAGTAGCTGAAGCCAAAGCAGCGCTGCTTGAGCGCGTGACGATGCGTGCTACCTTGGAGACGCTCTCTTGACAGCTGAGGTATCCAGCAGGCAGGTTGGCCGCCACAGGGATGTGGTTCTCGTTCATGATCACCCGCCCGTCCTTCAGCAGGGGGAGCCAGGAGTAACCCACTGAGAGAAGAGAATGATCAGCGGACTGCCTGATCCTTCACGCCAGTAACGACAACGCGCCAAAGTCCAACACTGACAGCTAAAATAACGTGACTGTGATTCAGAGCTTTACCCTGAGTTTCAACCAGGTCTCTCTTTTTGGTGCTGGCTTTGCTGTTGCTGTCACAGCTGACATGGTAGAGGGTGAAGAGGAGATGGTGCTTCTCGTGGAGCTGAGTCGGCAGCTCAATCTTGTACTTAGGATAAAAAGCACAAAGAAACATTGGCTCACCGATCACACAGACTTCAGCATTTGACTGGCGGTCAAATCTGAATCCTAGAGGGGCGTGTCCTACCTCATCATAGAACTCTGGGTTGTGTTGGTGATGTAAGACTGCAGCAAAGGCATTTTTGGTAAACAGGGGTCCTCCAGGTCGACCATAGATGCACTATTAAATGATAACAACGGTTAGTTCCTCTGATTGCCGGGGCGACAGAGCCACTTTTGTGACATGTCTGATTTTACCTTTAGTGAAACAGCATCTTCTTCATCTGAGTCCTTGAACTCCACACAGACGGCTATGTTTCTAGCCTGAGGTCAGAAAGGATGAGGGAAGGAGAGGAGGAAAAAGTTTAGTGTCCAAGATGTTTTTATGTATTGAGCATCCTGATAACTCGTACTCTGTTATACCTTTGCGAATGACTTTTGGCCGTCGTACTTCAAGTGCTTGGGGTAGACATAAAGGTGGTTGTTGTAGATGGTGAATGGCTGAGAGCATTTGGCTATGCAGGGCACAAATTCCTCCACTTCAAAGAAAATGTTGCTCTTCTCACTGACATCAAGCTGCTTCACAGGAATGTAGGATGATGTAACACAATCTATACCCAGAAGCAGGAGGGAGTGAGATTAAATAAACAGCCTGCAGACCATGTGATCAATCTGGAACGGCTTTCATCTCTCTCATTGGCTGCATGGAGCAAATTCAGAGTTCTTACTTGTCAGGTCGGGGGCGACATTGTCGATGGTAACATCAAGGTTTCCGAGGATAACAGGCAGCTTGGCCATCTTCTCTGGCCTGAGGAAAGGAAAATAAACTCGAGTGAAGTTTTTTGCTATTGTCTAACATAAATTAGAGTGAGCACATTCACCACATTTAGGCATGATTTTTCTGAAGTTAAATCCATACGAGCATATTTTCCACATTGTCTTTCCAGAACATCTGCAATTCTACTCAGATAATTTACAAGACAAAGCATTCATAGAAGCATGACTAACTTTCTGAAATCAGCCAGCAGCTTCAGCATATCGTCATTGGACAGCTTGTTGCTGTCTTGTCTGTACAGAGCTGAGAAACGAGCGTTTTTGTCCAGCGTCCCTGAAGCGTCTTTGAACAAAGGCCTGCAGAAAGGAAAAGAAGAGTCAGGAATATTTCTTTTTGTCTCAAACAATCATTATATATATATATGAAATACTCAGATGATGATTTCATCAGACAAATATATACAGTATATAGTTCAGGGCTAATAGTTAAAGCACCTTGCTGCCCAGGCAAACGGCATCCTATACTGGCCTAACCGGCTACATGCCAGCTTGGCGTTTTTCAGGACCTTCTGTGCCACCTAGTTGAAAAGAGGAACACACTGTGTTTTCAGCTTCATCGTGAAAAACAGATGGATCTCTGAGATTAATGCTGAATAAAGTGGGGGAAATGTGGACGGGTACCTTGGTGGAGTCTGAACTCTTCATGTACGGCTCAGCACAGTGGTTGATTCCCCCCTGAAGCACCTTCTCTATGCGAGCCACCAGGAAGATATCTGGGTGGGGGCAGGTTACAGAGAACACTCCCTGAGGAGACAGTTAAGGTGTTGAAATGTCCTCAGAGATAAACTCATATTTTATCTGGTGCACTTATGATACAGTGTCAAAACGCAAAAATTTAATCAGGCTCAGGTCTAGTGTGTATAATGTTTAGACACAAACATGTATTCTCTCAGAGCGACTCCCGACTTACCTGTCGTGGATATTTCAAGGCCACTTCTGGCACGCCGTGAACCAAACGCTGCCCCTCAGTTTGGGTGTCCCCTCCCCCGTTCATGAACTGACTGGTGTTACTGGGCATCATGGCCCTCACGGATGGGTGGTTTAAGTCCACATGGAAGTCAGAGGAGATCTTCCTGCCATTCTGGATGTCAAACAGGGACAGGGTGACGTAAAACGGCTCCACCTGGAGAAAGAACGGAGCAACAAAGACACACAACGGTGATAAATATATATTTAATTTAGCTAATTGCTCTGCAAGTCATTTCACGATACATTAAATATCGAAGAGTTGTGAGATGTTCACTGCAGGTATTTACATTCATGTCTGCTTCAGGAAACTGGTTGAACAAACTTTGAGTCTGCATGTGTGTGCGAATGATGTCAGTGCATCCCTGACAAACAGATTATTTTATGAACAACAGCAGGACATCAGATTCCATTAAACGGATCGTTCACCATTACTGAGTCTGCAGCCCGGTTGCTCGGCCAACAGGAGTCTTTTAGCAGCTGACATAAAGAGGGGCAGACATCCGGTTGCTCAAAAACAACCACCTCATCCCTGTTCCATCCCGGTGGATGGTGATGCTTCTGTTTTTTAAGAACTATTGTGGTAAAGTCTTACGTTTGTCGTCGGGCCTTCCTCGTTCTCTGCCACGCAGCTTTGCAGATTGAACGACAGATCATTGCAGTTCACCAGAACGCGCTTCCCAAACTTCTCTTCAAACTGTTTCACATCCGGCTCAATTCCTGAGAAATCTAGTTTCTGAAGACAGACACATGGGAGGCAATGCAATCCGTTAGGACGGGCTGGGATGGATCTTACCACCACATGGGAATAAGTCAACTTGCTTTGTATGTTTTTACCTGTGTGTCAGGATCCAGGGTGAACAGCTTCAATCGCGTCTCGCTTCTCATCCTGGACTCAATATCTCTTGCACTCTGAGGAGAATAAAGTCATTTCCTTATTTGGTTAAATTCACTTACTGTCCGACATGAGTGACGCCCTGTCTGAGAGATTTCCACTTAGGTGGTTCGACATTAGAACATTATTGCACCCATCCGGAAACAAAGCTTCATATTTTACGGGCCGATCACGCTGAGCAGACGGGCTCTGGGGTGAGAGTCATGTGGTACCAGCTTACATTTCAGCTCAGCTCACCGTAACCTATCAAGCTATTTCCCAGTTAACCGTTACCTCAATTTTCCACAGATCACTCTGCGCTGAAGCAGCATGAATATCCTTCTTTTAAAGCACCAAATATCCATTTCACAAAAGAAAGCAGCTTTTAATTCATCAGTGAGTAAATCATTTAAAAACCCAGATGTTTCTGCACTCAGGAACCCTTAAACGTCTTGATGCGAGCGTCATTATATCAAACAAGAGTCAGCATTTTCCACTACAGGATATCTCATGCTGAACATTAATGGATGCACATTTAAAGGCCTGATGATTAATTTGTTATGTTGCACGTAAGAAAATTTTGAATGGAAGAGGTCATAAAGCAGAAATTATTCTGTTTTTAGTTTACCACGTGACAACTGGTCTCTGTTTAATGTAAGATCTGATCCCCAAAAACAGATGAATGACTGAGAAATCAGCAGTGTAATTAGTAACTCTTAAATCTTTATTAAAACCACATGTTTGTGTCTTCTAATGTAGACAGTTGAAGCTGCAGAAAGTAGGACCTACCTGAAAGCTGTCCATACTGCCAGAAGAACTGTCTGACCTTCCAAGATCATCATCTACAAGAAAATACAAGTATAATCATTGTATGAAAGTAAGCCGAAGCCCTCAGAGAAAAAAACAAAACTATCTTGTGTTGTAAAACCTGCTTAATTGCTTACTGACGTGAAATTTTTCTAAACAGTAATTTAACTGCACAGCAGTTTTTCCAGATTGAGGTGCAAATCCTGCTGGTCTACACTGGTTATTTTAAGGGATTTCCTCAAGCTCAATGATTTTTCCCTCTCATGCACGATTAATAAGGATTGAGGGGTTAAGGTGGATCGGTGGAGCGTTTTGTGCAGAGGCATTCAGCCTCTTCCCTCCGTGGCTACGCCTGTATGAGACCGGAGGTAAGCATTAAAAACTTGGGTGGTCCAGTATCACATCACCATGTTCTACACAGACTGCAGGGGAAGGAAGATGTGAGCTACGGCTATCATCTCATAAAAACATCCTCGGCATCCCAGAGTAAATGCACTCAAATGATGAGTGAATTAACCGGATTTTCAAGTACGGTGGATTAAATTCCACAGAGAATGGCAGGAGAGTAGCTCACAAAATACCACAAGTGCCACATCTATAATCAACTGTAATCAAGATTTAATAAAGATTAATGCATCTTTATTAAATATTTAGGGCTGCTTGACTGTTTTTTGCACTGATTTTTTAAAAAACTTTTTTTTCAATTAATAATACATCCATCATAGTGTCCAAAAGAATAAAGTCATTTCTTGAAATTACTATCATAATACTAGAACACATTCAACTTAAGAAGCAGAAAATTTACTTTATTTTCTTGAATGGGTCCAAATTGAATGACTGAATACAAAAAAAACCCCTGAAAATTAATTTTCAACATTAACAGCTCTGCAAAATTCAGTTTATGTCACATTAAAGCTGCTTCCAGCTGAAGTTTCTACAAGAAAAACAGAATTCCTCATTCAGAAGGTGAATAATATTTTGACTAAAATGGAACAAAACACCATTTCATATTCTTTTACATGGTGGAAAAATACACACCATCATGAATGTCTCCATTCCTCTTCTCCTGCATGGCAATCTCAAAGCTGCTGTGCAAGATCTTGTTGAGGGTGTTGATCCAATCCTCCATCTCTCCCTCGCTGTCTGAAGCCAGCAGGTAGGTGCTCTTATCCTGCATCTTCAGCTCAAAAGCAAAACGCCGAACCTTGTTGTTCTAGAAGATGGATGAAAAGATAAATACAGAATTGTTATTGGAATGAAGATTTTATGATTTCCATGTGTGTTGGCATCTCTTATTAAACGACTGATTAACTAAAATGTGTGTAATCAAGTATTCATTTGTGGACACGGTGAGGCTGAAGGAAGGTTTTATCCCTCCATTCACAGCTAACATTCTTGCTTTTATTCTGAAAATCATAACTCGCTTGAGGCTAATTTCACCTCTCACTCTCTTTATTTTGTTTGTTGGCTACCACTTATAACAGTACCATATTTACAAATTATCTTACCACAATAAAAGGTACCTAAGTGAGTCATTGTTTTGGCAAGAGATGGGTAGCTGAACTAATCTGACCTAATTTATCTGCCACAGTTAACAAAATGACAATGAGAGCTGGGGAGGGAAGGAGTGTTTCCATCTGTGTAACAAGGCCTCCAGCTCTGCCAGGACCCCAGCACAGATTTCTTATGTCACCGATACAGAATTTCTTCATTACAGCCAAATGATTGCAGAATCAGCCACGATTTGATGTCTTTAATAAGAGGAACAGAGAAAGCGATCTCACTACTGTAAGCAGTCAGGGGATTGTTATGCTGAGGTTATCGCTGTGGCTTGCATGCAATGTTGAAACAGCAGAGTGGGAGTACCTGGGAAGGAGACTCATTCACTGCTGAGCTGCACACATCCTTAAGGAATGGACAGTTCAAGCAAAGTAGTATCCGTTCACTTACAGCAGGCAATGAGTAGCGACAAAGACAACTCCAACCTCGCACCACATTACTGAGCCCTGGGCTTCACGTTAGCCCAACAGAAAGCTCCACACACCTGCTTAATATGGGAGAAATTCTGTTTGTGTTTGACCAAATGTCGACCGCTTAATAAAATGCAGGAGAAGCAGCTTGAGGCTCATACTGATGTCACTCCACATACCATTACACTTTCACATCTGCACTTCCATTCATAGCTTTTCCTGCTGGTTCATTATCCTTGTAAACTCAGAAGAGCAGGAGACGCCAACTATATGGTCCAGAAGGAGTAGCGCAGCTGAAATATTACAGAGCCGACTAGCAGGAGGTTCATCGCGTCACAACCCGACTCAAGGCTGGGCAACAAAGACCAGAGCATATGAGACTCATTTAAAAAGGAACATAAGGTAAAGATAAAATGAAAACAACAAAACCAAAGAGTGCTGACGGCAGAGGAGAGGCAGACCACTCCATCTATCTTTGCACGAGACCAGGAGAGCTGAACCATCCTGACAGCCCTACTCTACACCCACACGGCACCAGAAGGGTGGAGCCTGATCACAGGGTCACACAAAATCCCCATTACTGTATGACACTGTGCATAAAAGCAGTATTCCCATCACCTTTTGACCCCAATAATAAACCTACCCTAACTTAGAATTACGGTACAATTACTCTCATTATTGGCTGATAGTTGGAGATGTAAACTGATGGTTTTCTTCAGGATCTACTTCAGTAATGTTTGAAGAAACATAAAATCTGACACCAAACTAACTCAACAGAGCTTCAGTCACACTCTGACGCTCTGTTGTGGCCACAGTGAAGTTTTGAGAGTATATTTACATGTATTTACATATTCTGAAAACTAGATCTGGAAAGCGACTTGTGCCCAGTTCAGACCCAGATGTGTGGTAGAACTTATGGGGGATATAATTATGTGATTTTAATATTGTAGGCATAGCATTAAAGGAAAATATTGGCAAACAAATATTGGCAAAAACATTAAATCCTTGGCTGAGGCTATAATGTTTCCTTAACTTGCCATTTTTTCACTTTAAAAATGATCAGAATAAATTCAAACACTGAACATCACCTCTTCTGAGAAAACATTTGTCTGCACTGACATGCTGGTTAAAGTGTTGGATTTCTCTTCCATGTCTTTTAAATTCTCATCCATTATGAATGGATTAGAATTTCCTCCTTGCTTTGTTGTAAATCTTTAGAAAACCACAGGTTATTTACATGTTACGTAAAAAGAGGTTGAAATAATGGGTTTTGTGCCATTAAATACAGTAGAACATTGCTGGACTGGAGTGAATCAGGAGGCACATTTTTATCTGACTTTTTTGACGATCGAGGAATGTAACAGAGTTGGAGGTCTGCGGTTGAGGACTGGGTGGTGTGGAGGTTTGTGTAGCTCAGGGGAGAGCACAGACACCACAATTAATGAATCCTCCAAAAATCTTAAAATCATTCAAACAGCAGTGGTATCCTTTTGACAATTTGGGCTGATAACCAATAAACATGTGATTCACACCAGCTGCTTCATCTGTAAATGCAGGTTATTTCCATCTATTAAAATGACGGACAGGAGAGAATGCATCCAGCAAATCTTGGCCTGCACTCAGATGTTTGCACATGGCATCGATTGTAAGGCAAATGGAAAATGCACAAAAAGTGAAACCTCAGCATCCACCTTGTTTCACCAGCTGAGAGTCAGCAGCAAAGCAACACCCTGGAGAGATGAGAGCTCAGGTTTCAGGAAAATGAACACGACAGGATCTCACATGAACTTTCCAGCAGCAGTCCATCAGTCAGAGACATGTGGTGAAATTTCACCTTATACAGCAAGTACATATGTAGAAAATACGAGTGGACTTTGCCACGTCTACTAGAGCTCTGTCTCAGTAAATGGTCATTTAACTTCCAGGAAGGACCTAGCTGTAGCATGTGCTACCACAGAACCAGGTGTCGATGCAGGTTAGGGGTCACCGCAGTGAAACAATCACTGTCTTAGAGACGGAGATGAATATAACAAGCGTACCTGAACCACACCCATACAGGAGTCCAGGAAAATGGTTCCTTTGGGCTCTTTGGAGATTTTCTCATCTTTGTAGAAGTTCAGATTGTAAGAGCCATCCCCAAGCTGGGTTAGATGAAAATATCTCCTCTTGAATGACTGAAACAAAAAGTGGAAAAAAAATTCAACTGATGTTGATTACTTCATTGTTTTCTGATAATCAACAACTAAAATAGGATTCAAAACTTAATTATTTCTGTCTGTCTTATTTTCTGTCACTGCGTTCTGATGTGGGTACTTGAAACATATAATACATAAAAATAATTAGACTCCTTTGGCCCCACTCACTGCTACGAATGCTATTTGCAAGAATCTACTATGCCCGAAGCTAAACAACCAATCAGAGCCAGTAGGCGTGTCTGATGGAGCATCAATCACTCTAGTCCATCACTACCCCAGAACCCCTGTGTGGGGAGGGGCTATGGAGGTGGGGGAGGAGCCCACCATGGAGGGAGGCGGAGCTAACCGGAAGCTGCACACATTTTTAAACTAAAACTGACAAAGAGAACCACAACATATTAGACTGAAAAGAATTGTTCATCAAACAAACATCTTTTTTGGGTGCTTTTTCCTTTAGTTTGTAAATTCTGTTTAGTTTCTCAGTTTTTATTGACAATAATGTTCTTATTTATACTTATAAAATTTGTGTATGAAATGTATTTTCCCTGCACAGAAAACACAGATAACTTAATTTTTTGCTCGGCACTGATTCAAATGATTACCATTTCCTGAAAATGTTGTCCTTTAAAGTAATTGATGAATCAGTTCAGTTTGGCCCTCACCACTCACCCTCATTGTGACACTGATGGCGCTGTTCATGTTGCCTTTATACAGCCAGCCATGTTTGGAGATGCCACCTTTCTGGGATCCTAGGGAGGCTGTATCCTGCAGGAGACAAAGACAAAGGCATCAACATATTCTGCAAGGGAATGTTTATTCTTCCTATATAACATTTAGTGCTGTATTGTCTTTTTTCAAAAGTGCTGCTATATCTGAAAATGAAACAACTCCATAAATAAATAAAAAAGTCACCTGTCAAACTAATTAAATATAAAGAACAACACACATCGGACAGTAAAAAGCATTGGCTGATTTTGATTAAAGAGCAGTGAACATGGCTTCATTTGGATATTTTTGCAGTGGCTCATTGTGTATCACCAGTGCTTCTCAACACTCAGCTGTGCCTCACTGTGCAGAGAACGTTTGATGTTGTGGTTTGAGAGGACACAGAGCCCAACGTGATGTAGGTCTGTCTCCGTCCAAACAAGCAGGAGGAGGAATATTAAACAAACCGTTAGATTAAACACAATAAATATTTCCATCTTCGCAGCAGATTCCTGACGCATGGACCCAAACACCACACACACTTTCAGCATGAGCTCACATGCGACCAAACAAATGCTACCATGATCCACCGGCTATCGTGATCTGTAAAAATAAACCAATTAGGAGAGTAATGAAGGAAGAGGAGATGAGAACCATCCCTAAACCCCCGTTCTGGTTTAGATCAGCCTTGCATGAAGCAGAAGATGAGACATTTACAGTTACATTTCCCCAACTGGATTATATAATGACAATTTTGCACAAAAACAGTGAATAGCCTTTCAAGACCTATTAACCCTGGTTCAGAATCACTTCATCTCTTCGGTCTAAAGCAGCAAACAGGGCTTTTAATAGTCCTGGCTGCAATTATAATATTTCAAATGTGCCTTATAAAGTGATCTAAAAAGCATCTGGAAAGCTTCAATTTTTGTTTTTTCTCATCAGTGTCTAGACAACATTCAAAAGGTAGACAAATCACTGGGTTTATACTCTGGTCTCCGGTTCGCTCCGGAAAACTTTGCCAAGGAGGAAAAAAAACCGCAAAAAAAACAAAAGCCAAAGATTCACTTTGGTTTTTCAGCATTACAGTCAGAGAAAGTTGGAACTAAATCATGACATTTAGTATTTTAAAAGAATAATTTATAATAATATTTTTTTCAGAAAAAGGTCACATTCTTTTTCTTTCGTCTAGCTTGTTTAGAAAGCTCAAAGTAGCGAGTTAGACAGACACGACATTAATGAAGGGTGATTTGGATCAGGACATCAGCTGTTTTGAAGTCCTGACTGAGATGTTGAGCAGGATATACCCAGACCCCTGATTACCCCGTGCTTGGATTTCCAGTTAAAGAGAGAAAAGGCTCTTTGAAGTGTGTGAACTGAGTATTTTTAACGTCTATAGGAGGCGCAGTCTGACGAATCATGTGGAGACAGGAGGTCAGGATCATCTTCATACATCTTGTGAGGCGGCGCGATCTGATAGGTTTTCTAAATAACATTTCAGGCACAGCTTTGCATCGTCTTTGAAGAGTGACACCAAATCTGAGTGTTTGACAGGAGACTTATGAGCCTCTTGTTGTGCACTCCTTTAACCAGATCCAAAGACAACAAACACATTCAATCTGTACACCCCTCCCTCTCTCAACGCCGTCATATATGTAGTAGGAGGAGATAAAAAGATCCAAATGATGCTTGAAGACCCCAGAGAAAAGTCTTTATGTCTAATTATACTTAATTCTATTCATTAAATTCAGCAACTAGACGTAACAACATTTTTCATCTATTTAACAGCAATAATGAAAACAGGAAAGGTGAAACTGCTGACTGGCATTCAGTGAATTTAGAAGCACAATGTTTTGTTCTGGGCTGGGTTTCTGCAAGAGCAAATAATCCTGGGGAGAACATTGTTCCCTTCTAGTAAAAACTAAAGTTACACATTGACTCACCTCATCTTTGTCAACATCCTCATCCACTTCAAATACATGGACAGCAAGTTTATCAGGTCTGCACACTTTGCTGCAAAATAAATAATACCAACTCCCATTAAAACAGAAATTTATGGTGTATGTAAAATAGAAAAAAACACACATTAACATTACATCAACAGGTTAAACAGGACAAGGTAACTACGTACATCGGTACTGCATCAGTTTGAAATATAGGCAACTACTTTAAAATAAACTTGTTTTTAAAATCCAACAGCGTTTGCTTTTCATGACTCAGAAAAGCGATCATGTATTTAATGACAAACAGGAAACCTCATGTGTTTTTTTCCATCAGCACTTGAAAAACATTTTTGTCATCAAAAAATTCAGTTTTGATGTTTGTGTACATTTTAGTGTGAGCATCTGAATTGTGAGGTTTTAACAGGCTATGGAGGGCATCCACGAGTTTTGCTCGTTTGTTTAAAGGTTTTTTAATCTTTCCAAAAAAGGTCATCATTGCAAATTTGAACTTCCAGAAACGTTAAAAATCAGTTCTGGACTGTTCCTGGAGACTGATACTGCATCAAGGTGACTACCCTCTGCTGGAAAACAACTATTTGCCAAAGGCAAAAATGAATTTACCAAAAATAGTTTTGAACTGGTGATCTGCGTCATGATGTATTGTTTTAACTTCCCCAGATTCAGTAAATGACAGGACATTTGGCAGTAATATGGAGTCAAAGACATAAGGTCATTGTCATCTCATGCGACTAACAATTGGCAGTAAAACAGATATTCTTTAGGGAAGCGGCTGGAGCTAACAACAAAGTCCCAAAATAATGGGAGAGGTTTCCACACTGGCTGCAGTGAAGAATTACCCTCCACCTTGTAAAAGTTACACTGTTGTTTAGTGGAAATAATAATCGTATGTTTTGTTTCCTTATAATTACAGAGGACATATTTTCATCAGAAAAACGTGCCTGAAAACAGAAATGACTGTTTGTGACTGTGTGTGCTCTATGACATTTTGTTGAAAACCTTTGGCATCCACATATTACAGACAGTAGCTGTTCCTACTTGCCCATTGAAGGAATGTCTTGGCACAGCACTGCAGTAACGCTAAATATTATAACAAACCGTATCAAGGTTTTTCACCTACTTTGGAAGCTGTCGAAAGTCTCCAGAATAGTCCTCGTACTTGTAGTTGACAACATGCCAGTCGGACTTGTAGGTCTTGATGCACTGAAATGGGAATAAATAACAGACCCTAATAACTTGCAGTGCAGTAGAATAAGTAGTTGAGGAAGTAAATCAGGGTTCTGTTGAGGTTTTGGTATCAAAGTGTTTAGAAAGGAGGGGTTTCAAAGGCCTTTTGACCATCTGTGAAGCTCTGTGGTTGAAGCACCTTTAAAGGATTTTGTTGTATTTAGCTTTGTGTCTGTGTTACACAGTTCCTGAACGCCTCGTGCCATTTATAATCATAGATTGTATCAGGCAGTGTGATGTTGTCCTGATTTATGTTTGATCATCGTCATGGATTTATACAATGCTATTGGCATAAATGTTAGACGTAAATCTGACTATCACATCTCAGCAGATATCAAAAATGTTGCCTTTTACGAATTCCAATAAAGCCACATTACAAGGCAGAGATGGATTAGAGAAACAGTTAAAGTATTTAGGCAGTGACATCTTATGGGAAACAGGGGTGTACAGTGATAGTTAGTCAGTCCAACCACCCACTGGTACAAACTCTATCTTTCTTTACTTGGATAAAAGACATCTGTTCATTGTTAGTCACTGATAGAAGCAGCTTGCTGGTATCTGTTTCGCAGAAATGTGTGCCGTTTACAAGAACTGCTCTGTCAGGGAGACAAAATGCAACCCGATCAGGACAGAGACGGGGAAGTTTGGAGAGATTCCTGCTGGGTGGATCCACACAGATGTCCTGATGATGTCACACTGAACCGGGTGTTTTAGTGTCTTTATGACTGCAGACGAGGCAGGTAAGAACAGTGTGCATAGTGAGTACAACTCTTGTCTTGTCTCAAGCTGAATCACTTGACAGCAGATAAATACAAAAAGACAGACAGACCAGAATCCAACCAGAATCCAACAAGAACCCATCAATGAGAGAAAATAAATAATTTGACTAAATTTTCAACTAAAAGACGAAAGTTCCAGCTGCTCCCAGTAATGATATGTAACGAGTATAGATGGTATTTATCATACAGCTGATACAGGCTGGTTCCTGATGTGCCACACTGCATACATCACAACTCACATTAGGCCACAAACTGGGGTGTCACTAACATTGGTGTAAATATTCTTCATCCACGTGTGAGACGGTGGTATTGTTTCTGGACATCTTCTACCAGCCTTTGTGCTTCATACCACCGGGTTGTTTCAATTCCACCATATATCTGTTTGTCTAATTAATCCGGAACCTGCCTTTCTAATGTTTACCATGAATAATAAGATATTTTTTCTTGTTTCACAACAAATTTCACCACATAGAATGTATGATAACACCTGCATTGAAGGAGGGACATATTTCTGAGCAATGGTTTTAAGCGTAGAAAAAAGTTTTCTTCACTCAGAATAAATATTATAGATGTTATAAAAAATAACCATAATTTTAAAATTTTGAAAAAAAAGAAACAAAGTTAGTAGTTAGTAGATTCACCAGGACGGTGCTTCGGTAGTTTGATCAGATTTGATGTTATTAAACTCTGACTGATATATTAAAATTTATTACTTTACTATTGAAACCTTCCTCATTTCCAACCAGTGAGAAAAACCCAGACAAAAACACAAATATAGAGCCATCTTAATGCAAACCAACCACTGCTGTTTATTTGTGCATTTATGTAAGATCATTTAACTCAAACTAAGAAGCTGACCCATGTTTTTGGGACCTTTTTAAGCAGCTTACCTCTTGGACAAACAGACTCTGGGCTTCCCTCTCTGCATTCTCAGGCACTGTGGGGTAGAGAGTTCTCCCTTGACGCCTCAGAGTTGAAATCTGCAAAATAAAATAACAGTTAAATCAACTGGAGAGACAAACCAGTGGGATCACGTCACAAAACTGTACAAATACATTCACCCAGTTTCACAGATAGTTCCTTTCTGAGGGTGTTCTTTTCAACCTTAGTCTACATTTGACAGCACTGATGTTTTTCTGGGGTTCAGCATGTGAGGGAGGCAGGATGCCTGTCTACACTCCTCAGCTTCAGTAACCCCTGACAACCCCTAGAGTCTGGCTCTCTGCCCCGTTGCACAGACATAATCAGGAACTCAGCACCTCCTAGGCTCATTTAATTCCTTGATTTTAAGCCAAGAGCAGTTTCAAAGCAGAGCAACTCTCCAGGTATCCCGTCTTAGCTGATGACGTTGTGTCAGTAGTGACTGATTTCTCCAGTCACCAACACACCCATATTGCAGTGGGATGAGAATCAACACCCCGACATGCTGCCCTGCTGGCATTTCAAGATACAATTTACTTTACTCTGGTATTAAATCAATGGACCAGATTTAGTGTTGCTAGAAGCAGCAGTGTGAAACCTGGAGCATGATCAAACTGGCCATGAGTAAAACACCGCTGGATTCAACGTCACCATCAGGTCTTAACAGGAGGATTAATTCTAAAATTTGAAAGTGAAGTGCATTTGACCACACATAATCCCCGTGAGCAGCCGGGAACTGTGAATACAACCATTAAGTGATAACAGTTCAGCTGACTGGGATGAAAGAAAACAAGTGGATTTGAGCTTTTTGTTGGTCAAATGCTCCTCGCAAGCACACAAAAGGTAGACTAACTTTTCCCAACACATTTAATTAAAGTTAAAAGTGTTTTTTCATATCATCAACTCGCAAATTCACTCCAGTGCAGGGTGAATTGCAAACTGTTTCGACTAAAATCTGTTTATCGGTAGAAAACTATGAGCAAACTTTCATTTAAGACACATTCTCTCCTTTCAGCTTCTCAAAGGAGATGATTTGTTGTTCACAATTTTGTAAAGTAAATGGAGCGAAACCTGTGGAAATAGCTCCGGTAGACAAACCCAATACACTGCTGCAGCTACACATACCCACATGTCACGCCTCATTTCCACTGAACGTCACCAACACACCCTCCTAATTGAGGATCTACTGTATTTAAGGTGCAACAATCTCCCATCTCTCCGTCCACCAACATTGCCAACACTGCTGCTGCACTTTCAACCCCACCACCACCCAAGTCTCCACCTGTAGGCTCCAATCAGGGGGGGTCAACAGTTTATCTCATCACTTCTTAATATAACCAGACAAACATACTCGATCTGTGACAAGTAATGAGGTCAGTTCCTAGATGCCAAACTCAAGAAATATCCTACATCTGTCAAAATAGATGTTTCAAATGGTGAGAACTACAATGAACTGGCTGGTTTGAGAAATAAACACTCAAGAGGAGAAAACATATCACAACTAGTGCAGTCAAATACATGTAGCAGTACATGCACTTTATAGTTATATCTGATTTGGTGCTTTGATGCCAACTGCTTTAGTTCTGTAATCTATTTTTATCCATTCTATGCATACATGGTGCATTCTTATATCCTGTCGTATGACATTTTCTATCTTGTCTTTCAGTTAAGGGGCTGTACTGAGATGGCAATAAAGTATTTATCTAAAAGTTATTGTTGCCGCCAGAGCCTTTGTTAATGTCTAATGTGGCTCCAACTGAAAGGTGTTCTACCTTTATGTTCCTCTGACCTAGCAGTGCCGCTACATCAACTGCGGCAAATTCTGAACCAACCTCTAATTTGCGAACCTCGAGTTTCCCCTTCCTCTCTGCTAGCCAAGGTTTCCTGCAGAAGAGATGGTAATCTTTGCAAGCCAAGTAGCAGAAACAAACAGGTATGGAGTACGAGGGAGTCAGGATGTGGGCAACAGGAAGTGTTTAATTGGGCTAAAAGTCACCGTGGAGAACCAAGAGAGGTGTGATGAAAGGAATCCAAAATAAAGATGAGATGAAGACAGAATGCCAATATTTTACTCTGAAAATTACGCTCCATCATCAGCCTAAATTGATCTAAAACATGCTTGCAGACATTCCAACCGAATCTGAGTAATTGAATATCCCGATTTCAAAACAGATGTTGAGGATAAGGTCATTTACTTTGTTTTAATTATTGATGACAAATTCCATGGTAAGATTGTAGTCTCAATTAGTTTCTATTTAATTCATTATTTTACTCATTCTCTGGTTCCACAGGCCGCAATAGTTGTCCAAAAAGATGAATTAATAACACATGGGCTGCATCAGCAACACAACTGCAATGGGTGGTCCTTTATTAAGACAAACACGTAGTGCATTCTGTGTCAACATACATTCTGTACTCCTCCCCTGAAGCTGCCATTTACCTAATGCTTTAGAAATGTTCACTGGAAAGGATCAAGAATATTTAGTCAATAATATATGAATGTATTTTTCTGGTAGGGTTTGAGCCTTTTTGTGCAGTTTGTATATTCTCCCCGTGTCTGCGTGGGTTCTCTCTGGGTTCTCTGGCTTCCTCCCATCTCTACCAACATGCAGTTTAGGTGAAACTTAAAGTAGGTGTGAGTATTTGCATGAGTGGTTGTTTGTCGTTCGTGTGGCCCCACGATGTGCTGGCAATGCATCAGGGACTCAGGGAACATAGTGCACTTCCGGATGCAGTAAGCCAATAGAATGTGCGCAGGTTATCACGTGACTGCCTACCAAAAATCCGCGATGAGGTGAAGTCGCGATTGTTGATGCGCGAATGCACGAGAGTGCACTGTATAAAAAAAAAACCAACAACCCTTTTTTAACTTTATTACATTGTATTTTTTTTCTTCTTAGACTATTCATGTGTTCAACAATTTTAAATGATGGTGAGATGACAAATGACATTCCGAACAGTGCTACTCAAAATAATTTTACAAGGGTGACAGAACTGGATTTGGTTTTCTTATTAAATCTATTGGATGATGATGATGATAATAATAATAATAATAACAATAATAATAATAAAACCATTAAGTCACGTCCCTTAAACAGTAAAACATGGAATTAGTGAAATCTTTAATAAACTTTTGTGGGAGAAGTAAAGGAAAAAGAAAAGTCAAAATATTCAGACTTTATAGTGGGAATGGGTGTAGACCTCAAATTTAACTCAAATTGAGAATAAAAAGGAATGCTATTTTTTCTTCTTCTGCTCTAACTATCTTCAGAAACCAATGCCTTGTGCCATCGGTTTGCAACTCAAAATCTGACATATTACCACTGCCTCTCAAAAGACCAGGTGTGTGCTTAGAGATAAAGCACAAACCGAGCAGCCAAGAACCCCCCTAAAATTTATACTGAGACAACAGACGGAGCAGCTGTTTCACCTGTTTTGGTAGTGATATACAAGCACAGCACGCTTAACACCGTCTCTGCCCGACACAGAAGCAGATAAAACCCTTGCTTGAACCAGAGTGCAGGAGAGTTTGTAACAGATGTTGGGTTCAATCACTGAGCAGGCAGTGTCTTTTTTTCTAGTCAGGATCACCTGTCACTCTTTGACAGTGTTGGGTTTATGAGTAAAGCTGGTGTGTTGTGTTCATGGCAGCAGACGGCAGCAGCCTGACACAAGAGAAGATCAAGAAAAGGCAGGCCTGCTGTCACAAAGCATTCAGCTGCCAGGTCTTGAAGGAACTCAGACTTACACAGAGCCAAACCCACAGTTATTAGTTTCACTTTTATGTTATTCTATATAGTCTTCATCAATGAGAGCGTCTATAGCACAGGAGCTGGTTATCATTATATGGGTTGCTTTGTCCCAAATACAACTGCAATATGTTCCCATTACACAATCAACCAACAACGTAGTTTGATCAGTTAGTGGTTGAAGTCTTTCAGACTTTGCACACATCGTTTTTATATAAAATTACTCTCATAATTGAATAATGGTTTGGGAAAATCACTGAAATTATTTGAAAGAACACATCGGATTGAGCCATCAGAGAACAAAGTCATGCAAATAAAAATTTTCTGAATGTATAGATAAAAAATATACAGATCACAAAATATTATTATGTGATGTGTTGCTGATTTGGTAGTTGACTTCAAGGTGTCCTCAGAAAGAGAGAATACAATGCTTGTACCAGTTTAAGAAATATTCAGTATATTACAAATGTGGACGTATGGAAGTGTCTAGGAGAGGTGGCAGTAGTTTCTGACTGGGTTGTTCAACACGATCTTAGATAGTGAGAAGATGCCTGAGGAATGGAGGAGAAGTGTGCTGGTGCCCATTTTTAAGAACAAGGGAGATGTGCAGAGTTGTGGCAACTACAGATGAATAAAGCTGATGAGCCATACAATGAAGTTATGGGAAAAAGTAGTTGAAGCTAGAATAAGGGCAGAAGTAAGCATTTGTGAGCAGCAGTATGGTTTCTTGCCAAAAAAAGAGTACTACAGATGCAGTATTTGCTTTGAGGATGTTGATAAAGAAGTACAGAGAAGGTCAGAGGGAGCTGCATTGTGTTTTTGTAGATCTGGAAGACACAGTACATGTGTGTGAATGAAAGGGACCCATGTGGAAGAGTGAGATTACAGGGAGAAGAGATCAAGAAGGTGGAGGATTTTAAGTACTTAGGGTCAACAGTCCAGAGCAATGGAGAGTGTGGAAAAGAGGTGAAGAAGCGTGTACAGGCAGGATGGAACGGGTGTAGAAAAGTGTCAGGTATGATGTGTGATAGAAGAGTTTCAGCTAATATGTTAGGAAAGGTGTACAAAACTGTGGTGAGACCAGTGATGTTGTTTGGTCTAGAGACTGAGAAAAAGACAGGAGACAGAGCTGGAGGTAGCAGAGATGATGATGCTGAGGTTCTCTTTGGGAGTGACCAGGAAGGATATGGTTCAGGAATGAGTACATCAGAGGGACAGCACATGTTAGAGGTTTTGGAGATAAAATCAGAGAGGCCAGACTGAGATGGTTTGGACATGTCCAGAGGAGAGATAGTGAATATATTGGTAGAAGGATGCTGAGTTTTGAACTGCCAGGCAGGAGGCCTAGAGGAAGACCAAAGAGGAGGTTTATGGATGTAGTGAAAGAGGACATGAAGGTAGTTGGTGTGAGAGAAGAGGATGCAAAAGACAGGGTTAGATGGAAGCAACTGATTCGCTGTGGCGACCCCTGGAGGGAAAAGCCGAAAGGAGAAGAAGAAGACAGTATGTTACAAATATGTTTTGTATATTATATACTAAAATTGTAAGAAATTATACGCCTAATATAATTTGGGGACAGGAAACGACAGATGAAAGACTGTTGTGGACTGACCTGCAACAATCCTGGACCTGTGTAAATGTTGGGGATGTTTGGCTCATGGTCACTGCCTTAATCCCTCAGCCAGTGGCGCTCCAACAAGTTGTTTGTAACTTAGAAATTGGCTGTAATGATGACGCACGTGAGAAATGAAAGGAAATCCCTTTTCTCAAGTTTTAGTTTTTAAGTTGGAGTTCTTTGTTTACATTTTCCTTTAAAACTTCTCAAAAGAAAATCCTCTGGTGTGAAGGTCTTTCAACATATTTGCGCACAATGAGGCAATTTCACTCCCACCAAAGGTGTGGTGGAACAATTTTGTCCTTAGTGTATTCAGTTTCAGCTCTTACACCCATGAAACTATGAGAATGTCCCCATGTACAGCCTTTACAAGCATTGTAATAAAGGAAGAATTTACAATAACTATCTCATCCTCGCATTTTGACATTACCTCTATACTACATGTTTGGACTGAGGGTAGTACAGGGTTGGCCCCAGGAGTCAAACCCAGAATCGACTTGCTGTGGGGCAACAGCGCCTAACACTACACCCCTTCATACTTACATAAAACAATAAATAATATAAATACCTGACAACATGCAAATCACCACTTTTCAAAACTTTCCACTGGACTGAGAGAAGGAGCAGCAGGGACAGATTTTAAAATCTTCTGGATGTCTCATTTCTGCTGCTGGTAAGGACGGACCTTTTAAAGTAGTCTCATTTCCTGGAGTACCAGCGGGGGCCAGATTTCCATTCTAGATTTTCCATCCTCATCGCGGAAAGTGTGAAAGGAGCGAACATCCTGTACAATGTGGCTGGAGATAACACTTGCTCTGTCACAACATTGGCGATAGAATGAGGCAATTAAATAGATGGCCCCTTGAACCTTTTTTGCTACAGCATGGAAGGATGTAAACAAAAAAGAAAGCGTGTGTGAACGACCTCACCCAGTGCTCGTAAATGCCTGGGACAAAGGAAAAGACGACAAAGCCCAAACAATGCAATAGAGAAAACCCACAAGTGAGTGGGTAAATGATGATGCTGGCCAGCAAATGGTGTGACCCTGTGTGGCTTTGGAGCACTTTTTAATGAGTTACTATTTTTAACTCTCTTTCCACAGACGTTACTTGAGTAGCCCTGCTGGAAATCAAATGTCCAACTCTGGAAGAGTTATTAACACACCCTAAACTATATACCACCACACTTACATCACATCCATCGTCAGACTCTCACTTCTTCTAAAATAATACCAGAGCCAGAGTTACCACAGATAGGTTTCTATTGTGTTTTAAAGTGCAGATATTACACATTCTGTCACACTAGCATGCATGAAGAAGGGAGTAAAAACTCACCTCAAAGTCCTCCAAGGGGAACTGCAGCATATCTCTGAGGACATCACTGAGGATCTGTGTCTTTCTTTGCACCAGGACATTTTCATAGTCCAGCGGTTCAATCACCTTAGGTTTCACCTGGAAGACACAGATATGGTATACTATTGATACAAGTTCACAAATAAAACATTTTCCCCCAAAATATTGAACCTACAGTAGGGTAAACTCTTGGGTTATATGTTTAGGAGGAAATGATAAACATTAAGAAGCACCTTAAAATCATTCTTCAGTGGAAAAATAAGAAATAAGTCTGTAGAAAAATAAAATACTGAAAGGCACAACTTCTTTTCATGACTAATGTATGTGTGAAGATTGGTAAAGAAAGAATCCAGGCAGTCCTTAACTTATGAAAATTCGACTTAAGAACATTCGGCGATACGAACAAACGCACACTGCCATATCTGATTGTTGTCCTGTAGTTCCCCTTTCAGCCACAACCCCCCGCGGGGCCAGCACCGCTGCGTTCGCGCAGCTCCGACACCTATCTCCCCGTCATCGTTGTCTCTATTAGCGTCAGGCTTCATACCATGGATACTTTACGGTTTATCATGGATGATAAAGAAAAGCCTAGTGAAGATAGTGGTAGTGGTGACCATCTCTCTGATGACAACTCTGCCTCTGACCCAAAACAACTCCTCTTTCTTTAATCTAAAGATAAACTACATGCTACAGTACCACACAGTAGATATTCAGCATCAACAGCTGACTCTGGCTGTTCTTTGATGCACTTAAAAAAGTGGTCAAATGAAGCATTTTTTCTTCTTCTCCTTAAGGATTGAATTATAAGTGATTATAAGTAATAGTTTACTGTAAACTAATCCGCATCCAAAACAAAACATGAGTGATGCTTAATGGTAGATATTGATTGATATTGGTAGATATTCCTATTTATTGTACAGAAATACGATATTATATACTTTGAACAATTT
Source organism: Antennarius maculatus (assembly GCA_013358685.1). Classification (NCBI taxonomy): domain Eukaryota; kingdom Metazoa; phylum Chordata; class Actinopteri; order Lophiiformes; family Antennariidae; genus Antennarius; species Antennarius maculatus. The sequence goes on along the minus strand of CM023618.1, from coordinate 7,134,502 downwards.
TCTTGTGATTTTAAGAGTCCAATATTTGTGGGGGACAGATGTTAATTCGAGTGAAATGACGTAAATCATTATTTTTTGTGTTTTGTTATGTTGTCATGTTGTCCCCTGTAGGAGCTAAATGATGAAGGAAATAATTAGCTCCTACAGACAGCTATGTATAGACAGTCAACAAGCACAATAATATGTAGATGAGGGAAGTAGCATCTAGCCATGTACCATTTAACTGCAAAGATGCATTCCAATGAACAGATGTGTCCAATATCAGAAGGTGATTACGGATTTATGGTGCATCAGTTCAAAATGTCAGCATCACGTTGAAGTACTGACTCACGAAACTTCAGTGGCTGACGTTGGAGAGGACTAATGCTTGTGAATATACAGTAGACTCTAGGTGGAAACACATCAAGCTGATGAGAATGGAGGACAGAGCTAACAGGAGAGGAGACAACAAAACAAGCAGTGACACATCGCCTGACTCCAGGGATGAATGACAGCACAGCTCACATGCTGCCAGGACATCTGGGACTGATAATGCTAGCATGATCTCAGGGAGTCATGGATGTTGACCTGCTTAAATACATGTTTCTAGCAGCCTTGTTAATAACAGAATGGCTCACACTGAGGAGGACATCTCAAGGACAAGGAGAGGACAGCAGATCTGAGACGGTGCCACTATGTCTGCTGGCTAAATGGGTTGTGGCATTATCAGTTGATCCAAAACTTTATCTAAACATGACAAAAATGTGTTCAATTAAATGCAGTCATGCTTTTCCGACGTTCTCTCTCACTCGTCAAAATGATAAAATATGATGTCAACATTTCTGCAGGTAGAACAGGTAGTCAGCAGGGAATAAAAGACCTTGCAGAGATTTTTGTCATTTCAAGTCACTTCAAGCAAGACCTACGAACACGCCCACCTTATCTGTCTCCACCAGCACACATAGCCGGGCTGTGAATGCTTACGAACGGCAGGGAATGATAGCTGTATTGTCAGAATGTACCAAAGTCCAGGAGGAAAACAAGGCAGTCGACAAAGAAGAGAAACACACATATATTCCAAGTAATAGGAAGTGAAAGAGGTTTGTATTGGAACATTCAACACACAAAAAAACCAACAGGACAACATCTAGCATTTCGATGCAAGAAAAGTTTTTACTGTACCCAATTCCACCCAAACCTACTGCACTCAGGACATCTGTAATTAAAAGGGATTGAGATTTGACCAGTTGAAGGATTGTGACCATCTCATCTGTGATGGATTCCTCATCCACTCCTGACTATCGTTTTCCTCCAATCCCTCTGGGCTCTTCCACACTATTTTGTCAGTGACTGAAGGTGGTCAACCAAACAGCGTACTCAGCAATGAGTAAGAACATGAACACAATAAGTAAGAGCTCTGTCATTCCCTCAAACCGCAGTGCTAACAAATGGTTCTAGTCCCAACTTCATAATATATGATTGTCACATTGGCGTAAGGGTATGGCTTCTTAAACCCCTTACTGGTTTATTTCATTTACTGAAGATCCTTTATTTCTAAAAAGCTTTGAGTATAGCATGAAAATAAAATGTGACATGAACAATTCAAGCAGCATGTCCCACATTTCTAGAATTTAGGTAAAGACAAACATCCCTGTGAGGAAAACAAACCAGAAACTTATGAAGTCATCTTGTGCACTCCCTCTGCACCCTGATCTAGCAGCTGTTAAGCTGCAGCACCCACTCCTCCCATCACTTCACCCTCTCAGCAATGAACAATGGTGTTGTGTAGTGCCTCCCCACCAACTGATACCTTCAATCTTTTCGTGACAGACTCCTGAACACCTTCGTAGCAGGAAAGGAATCCATCTCCGCCGTCGGAGTTGACTTTTGAGCCAAATTAAATATTTTACAAGCCAAAATTGTCAATAAAAATCAAACCTGAGGAGACCGTGTGCCACTCTGTTGCAGGTAGTTAAGTGATGGTAAAGTTTATCACTTCTCTATGTTGGTGCAAACGTTGCAAATTCTGAATGTGAGTTGCAATTTGAGAAATGAAAAAACTGACAAAGGTGAACGAGTATAGATGCTCACATGACACCTGTTTCTGGACTTTATAACCAAGACTAAACTTTACTACCTCGAACACCATAGGATGACATGTAGATGCGAATAGTTGACAAGCCAGAAGTGATTTAAATAAAAATATCTCATACGTCTCGTGTATAAAGACTCACCACCACCTGTGGCACGGCGTCTACCTCAGTCTCAGCTGCAGGCGAACTCCTGTACTGCTGTGGACTCTCAATGACCAGCTCCTTCTTTGGAGCCCTGCTAGCCCTTCCTTGCATTCTCAATGGCTGCGGTAAGAATTCTCTGAGCTGGGTCCCAAAGCGAAGTGGACAGACAGCATATCCAACGGAGGAAGTTCCTGGCAGTGGAGAGAAGTTTGGGAAGTTTGTCTTTGTGCTCACACACTTGTGTTTAAACACTCCCTTCTCGGACTCATCTGGCTGTCTGAAAGCAGTGGGCTCACACCCACGCTGAGGAGGAGGAGGCAGCCCCTCCTACGCTCAGCTGTGCCGCCCGAGGGAGTTGAACACACACACACACACACACACACACACACACACACACACACACACACACACACACACACACACACACACACACACACACACACACACACACACACACACACACACACACACAGAGAAGTAATCGGACCTCACACTAGCCACCTGCACAACGACATGGTTGACAAAGACAAACAAAAGACATACATTCCTCCGGTATAAAAGTTGATCAGAGTGTCCACACCTTGTGTGGACAGCTGGGACTCTTAGATTCAGTCTAGGCCCTAGACTCTAGGGGAACATATTAACATAGTAACATAATAACGGGGTACTTGTGTCACACGGGTGACCCACATTAACGGCTCAAAAAGCAGATCATAAAATTTTGGATCAAGGCAATTGTTTATCAATCTACCAAACTAGTCACAGCAAACTGACACAGGAAACATGAGTCACCCAGGTGTTATTGGTGGCTCGGTTCTAATGAATGACTGTAGCTCAGATACGAGTTGATCTGAGGTACAGCTTCTGTCTCGTGGCTTGTTGATGCAACTGCTTGAGGGGCATTCCAACATGACGCAGCCCCAGTAAACCCACCTCAGAGAGGCTTCGACCTGCAGATTCCTCAGTGGGCCGCAACAGGGGAGGATGTTATCTTTTCACGCCTACATCTGAGTTTAAGTTGAAGAGGAGGAGCCGGGTCAGATCAGCAGTCGCCTCCCCCACCCACCCACCACCACCAGTGGCTCCTGTGGGACCAGCACAGGGAGTGGTATAATCCTTGAATTAATATCAAGAAGGTTTCCTCGTATCATCATATGGGACACCATGTTAAAGCTGTATTAGACACAATCACAGGAAATCAATCAGAACTGTTTGTTCTTGGAACAAAAGACTATAATAACACTATATGACTGTAGAGTCATTGAAAAGCCACAAACCATCTAGTTTATTCAATGACTACTTGATTAACCAATTAATTCAATGACTATAACTTATAAACTACTGTATATAGCTATAAATAACTGAAAACTATTTTGATGATTAAACAATAGCAAGTATATCAGGCATGTCTGACTTATGATTTTTCAAAATAAACCGCTCATATTTTTATAGATAATAAAGTCAAAAAGTGTTAACCTTTTACTACGAAATATGCAGATAAAATTGTGAATCAGATTTCTGTTTGTTTCAATTGCATTTCAACGTAAGACTAGCATGATACAACTTGTTGTTAGGGTATTTTTTTTATGAGGCTAGCATTTGGCTCCTGCTCCCGGTCTTTGCTGATTTTTGTTTGTTTGTTGATTTCCATAAAAAATCAGCAATTTTTGATACATTTTTCTCACAATAATAATAATAAAAATAATAGTAATAATAATAGGTTTGCATGAAAAATTCATGGTGCTCCAGTACCATGCATGACTGGAACATAATCCAGGTCTGGAATATAATAATCCACATCTGGAGGGAGGGGGGGGGGAGGGCTCTATGTACTGGGCCACATGTTGGTGCAGGAGAGGGGTAGATACATATATAGCTGAGATAAAGCAGACTCAGAGACATTCAAGTGAATTGCGCATATCTGTGGAAAAAGACAAGTCATATCACGTTAACAAATACACTGCCAGGCCAAAAAAAAAGTCACACGCTCTAATATTTCGTGGGACTGCCTGTAGCTTTGATTGCGGTGCACATTTGTCGCGGCATTGTTTCGACAACCTCATACAACGTCACAGCATTGATTTCTGTCCAGAATTGCATTAATTTTTGGCCGAGTTCTTGTATTGACGATAGGAGTCAAACCACTCTGCAAGGTCTTCTCCAGCACATCCCATAGACTTTGAATGGGGTTAAGCTCAGGACTGTGGGGTCCAATTGATGTGTCAAAATGATTCTTCCCACTCCCTGGACCACTCTTTCACAATTAGAGTCTGATAAATTTTGGCATTGTCCTGGAATATGATTGTGCCATCCGGGAGAAAAGATCAATTTATGGGATTGCCAGGTCATTCAGAACATTCAGATACTCAGCTGACTTAATCTTTTTGCTGAATAATATTGCTGAGCCTAGACTTGACCAACCGAAGCAACCCCTGATCATAACACTGCAATTTGCTTATTGAAACCCAAACAGTGACTTTTTTTTTGGCTGGGCAGTGTAGATCGGGAGAACTCAATCTACTGATGGTATCCACATTATTCCAAAGGCTAGGGGGAGGTTTTCAACACAAAGAAGCACACAACTGTTTGCCATTGCAATACATGGAATTGTGACCCCCATGTTGTCATGAGTATGGCATCTCCACATCTAGAACCCTGGGGTGAGCTGCCCTATGGAAAACATCTAGATCAGGATAACTTGATATCAGATCACTAAGCGGGTTTAGCAACAGGAGTCATGATACACTTCCTGTCTTGCTAAAGCAGTTTGCGCTAGTTGGTCACTTGGCTACTATACTGCAAACATTACTACAGAACTGAAATGCTTCAAAACAACATCTGCACAAAGTAAAGTGATGATTTCTAAAGGAGTGCAAACGTAGCTTTGCAATAACGCGGGCACCCAAATTACATTTGTGAAATGAACCTTTCTGTAAGCTATTAATCTTCAGATCCTCGTCACGCCCAGCGTTTCAGTCTTGGATGTTCATGGCAGATAGTGTAGAGCTACTCCTCTGCAAAACAGTCCCACAGCCAATTTTATCAGACATCTTTTAAAACACATTCTAGTCTACTGTATGAAACTTAAATAAACACTGCTTCACTGGCAATGTAATCAGTTTAGTCAACAGAGACAGCCTAGGAACAAAAGTAGACAGTTTATTGCTCAATTAAAAAGCAATTTTGTGGGCTATCCATTTAGGAACACTGAGTCATGCAGGTTACAATGACAACTCTTTGGCAATGCTGGAAGTGTTTGTTAATGTAGTTAAACAGGCATCAGGAGTAACGTTACAAGTGTTCAACGTATGTCTGCTGGTACAGTCAGACGTTCTCTCCTAGATGTATAAGAGAAGTTTAGAGGCGCCTCCAGTCCGCACTGCAGGCCTGCTACACACGAGTTCAAAATAACACATCGGTGTTGCACAAATGGGCTTGGTCCTGAAATTAAATTCAGACCTCGCAGTGTTATGCAGATTTATCCATGGAAACCAGTGCAACTGTGTTTCTTTGCAGCACGTTGGTATTTGGGTCTGAGAAGGACGGCCCACTGAGTCCTTTAGTGACAGAACAAACACTTGAGTTGAGCAACTAAACCATCTGATGGACCACTACGGCGGACCAACAGGATGTGTTCCTTTCAAATTTGACCTCTGCTCAGTGTCAATGAACTTTAGTGTGTTTGTCAAAAAGAAATCGTTTCATTCACTCCACGTATCTGGGATCAGAAATTGAACTGAAGCCAAACCAGCAGAGCGCCCGAGATAAAGTCATTACAGGTTCTAGTTTTGTCTTTCAAAACAAATACTGCTTTTATCAGCTATGAACACATCAATGTGAATCATTTCATGATAAACAAAATAAAATATGATAATATTGCGTTGATATTGCATGACAAAATCAGCACAGGTTAGGTTAGCGCAACATTTCAACTTATGAATCTCTAGTTGTTGATCATACAGTGTTTGTTTTTTTTTTCCGTTTTCCTTGAGATATTATTGCTACATCATTGCTATATAATTTCTACACATTTTCCATATACTATAAACTTAGAATTCTCTGCCTGGACAGAACATTGACTTGGTTTCTTGATTGCATAACAAGGACTTGATGCAATCTCTTGGCCTTAGCAGCATGGAATAAAGCAAAACAGGGTGTAACCTGGAATGCAACAAAAACATTGGCCCACCTCTTGCCATCCTCTACAGAGGCAGCACCAGGATCAACATTCCTGCAGGCTGTTTTCAGTCCATCCATAAGACGTTAACACAAAGGCAATAATGACACCACATGGTGTTCATACACTCTGATAATACATCACTGCAGTCAGATGTGGGAAGTGACAACAGTAAAAATAAAAGGATGCACCTATGTGGGAATAATGATGGCATGTCACAGCCAGATAAATAAATTATACAGTTTAAAAATATCAATGTTGCAATACTAAAGGTTAATGCAGAGAGAAAGATAGAGAACTATTGATCAGTCAAAGCCTTAACTATTACAGTGGTGAATATGAGTAATGCTGCTGTCAAATCAAAATGCTGCTGCTGCCAGAATATCTTTTAAGCACATGAGCCTGAGTGCTGGAGATAACAGCTAGTAACCACACAAACACACACACACACACACACACACACACACACACACACACACACACACACACACACACACACACACACACACACACACACACAAAATGATACATAAACTCTTTCAAGATGACAGAAATGTCTCGAAATTAGGAAACAATCACCAGGAACACCATTTACTATAAATCCATTCAAGCCATATATTGGCCATTCTACCATTGGAGACACATTTTTTAAAAGTTTTTTTTTTTTTTTTTTTAAACTTTGTCCATACATGAATTGTGCCATGTTTCTATGGTACTATATGAGAAAAGGCACAGGCAAATTTCATATATTAATGCCTTGCCTGTTCTTGAAATGTTTTCCCGCACATGAAATGTGTCACTACCTTAACACAGCAACACACTGCAATAAAAACTATTACTGTATTTACTGTAAATTTATTATGAAGGGTTTTACAATTAAAATCACTTAAAATCAATTTTTAATTACATTTCAGAGCTTATTTTCCAAACGCATCCAAATTTAAATGGTAGCTTTGTACAGGGTCAAAGTGCATGCAGAGTGAAGGGATCTGTAGTCCAGTAGTCTGACTGACTACTGATTAGTGTTTTTTGCTTGACACTCATCCTTGCAATGGATATCTTTGTCAAGGAGTGCATTAGGAAAGTAAATCTATTAAACAAATGAAATCTGTGAAAATATTTCTGGTTGATGACATGTAGTCCTAGTTAGATATGTCATCATCTCCACTGCGTATATTTTACGGAAAATAAAAATTAAGCATCACACCTAAATAATGAGAGAAAAAGTGTTTATGTTTGTGACCGAAGCTAACAGCACTGTAGCGATTCTCAACCAGCATTTCTGCTGGTCAGAAATAGTCCAAAAAATAAAGGAAGGAAACCTTTCTGAAAGCAAAAAAAATTACAATACAACAGCTCTGAAATAAGCCCGTCCTTGATCTTCCTTGGGATCAGAGAAGTTAGATAAATACAAGGTTGAGAATCAGAGAGGAGGGTCCTGAGAAGTCCTGAGTAGAACAATGTTTCATGAGGAAGGAAGGAGAGCAGTAAAAAGAAGAGTGATTATCTACTTACTCCATTCCTAAAAATCAAGCTCAGTCTGAACAAACAAAGCATCATCTTTGTTGGTGTGAATTCTGCTCATCAACCGGATATTTTCACACCCTCTGAAGTAGGTATGAGTCCATTAAAAGTGACAGGGATTAGCCTGTACCGTGGCTCAGTTTTGATCAAGTTCACTTCTGAGAAAACGCTCACAAGGCCTTTGAATGTTGGAAAACAAGCACATCAAGCACAAACATTGTTGTTTCCTGCCTATGTCTTCCATTACTAGACATTATACCAGAATTCCTCCACATCCACCTCTTTGGAGCTGCCATTCAAACACAGGGTCTAACTCCCTGGAAAGGCGATGAAGCTGATGAAGCCGGGGTCACTCTGTGAGAGCCTGACTCTCCTTTTAGAACTTCTCCTCTGAGGCTGAGCTCAGGATCCCGGACGTTTTCCCAGCAGCTCCCTTCAGTTTGTTAGTATGCCAGTGCAGCTGTGCTAACAACTGATTGCTGCTGATGTGATAGTAAGTAAGAAGGGGGGGTACCTGGCGAGCTGATCGGGGATGAGCAGGCATCGGTTTCTGGATTTGGGTTTTGTTAGTGCACGGAAATACAAAAATTACAATAATTATTATGCATCTGGCAACACTGACCCTGACCAATCCAACGGACAGAATATTTGGAGTATAACTTAGAAAAAAATCCATAATAATTTATGTACTCTTTATTTTTGGATGAATAAAAAGGTTTTTTGGTAAACTTTTGGGAATTTTGGAATGAAGCCAGCAGCTACTGTTAATGCTAAATTAATGCCATCCAAAAAAGTGAAAGATACGCTTTAATGAAAAATGTTGTTGAAAAGATGCGCTTGTTTTTGTTTTAATAAATGTACTATCATCTACTGTACTTTTTTTAATGTAGGTTTGGTTGTTGACTTGACTGAACTTTCAACACTCTCATTCAGTTACTCCACAGCGTTGAGCCGTCACCCTTTCACACACTTAGCCTTTGATGTGTACGACAGCTAAATGCTGACCACGGATTAATTGACCCCGTCTGGATCACAAGACCATCCTGAGCCAGGAGGAGAGAAATGACCTTGACCTAATTCCCTGCTCTCAGTCGCACATCATGTCACTTAGCTTTCTGCTGTGAATCTGACGAACCAGCGACAGCACGGAGACGTTACACACTAACAGTAGGAAGTAAACACAACCTAAAAGGTCAGGAAGAGCTGTTGTGGAGTACAAGCCTGGGCTTGCAATTGGAGGTAGTATGACTAAGCCACTGTGGCTCAGTGTAAAATAATTGAATAAGGCACAAAAAGCCATATTCTGTGTCCAAGACAGCAGCTTGCTGTATAGCAAGTAAAACTTCCAAGTAAACATTGAGTAATACCAAGAATCAGATTTATTAAAATCAAAGTGTCTAAGTCAAAGTTAAAGTAAAACTTGCAAGTAAACATTAAGTGCAAGTAAACATTAAGTAATATTTTGTATGATTGTATCTTCACATAGTGAATGCAAGTTTTCAATTGCTGGGGTGTGTAAAACCACGCTCGTCGTGACGAGGCGTGGGGGGGGGTTGAGTTTACCTACAAAAATACACTAAAGTCAACAGTTCAAGCTTAACTATCTTTATTTCTATCCTACTTTATGCAGGTATAAATGTGAGTTTTAACTATTGAAAACTTGCATTCACTATGTGAAGATACAGTCATACAAAATACTACTCAATGTTTACTTGTAAGTTTTACTTAGACTAGAAGACATTTTAACTTTGACTTAGACACTTTGATTTTAATAAATTTGATTCTTGGTATTACTCAATGTTTACTTGTAAGTTTTATTTGCTTTTATATAAGCGAGGTGAATACATATTTACATGCATCGCTGGTCATTCCTGCCGGTCATAGGGATCAAAAGTCTAAGACTACAAAAAAGTATTGATAATATCTTTCATTTACTTTCTGATCGGTCTGTCACCACTCCTACCCCCTCTCAGCATTCACCATCTGTTGTTCAATTAGAATTTTAACACAAAATCTACGATAAAACACTTAATTCTCATTTTCTTTCGATCGATCGTCCTCGCTTTGTCGTACACCAATTTGTGGGTTTAGCTTGTAAAAATAGAATCCATTTTTTTTCCATTGGACGAGAGGAGGTCATGACCCGAGTGCATATTTAGTGATCAGGAGCGTCTGGGTCACTTTGGCTGTTTCCGTCAGCATGCGGAAATAGCCGCATGCTATTGTTTTCTTATGTTAGCGCTCGGGGATTTTCACAAGTCCAAAAAAGTTGTAAGTTTTAGCCTTTTTTTCCTAAAAATAAGAACACCACTGTGGCTACACAGGCTGAAAACCTTGTAGCCACTCTGGAATTTACTTCGCCTATGGTGAAGTGGCGATCAGCTAGCGCAAGCCCAGCAAGCCCTGCGAAACCCTCTGGTTTACAGATGAAGAGCACTGATTGAATTGCAGAAGACACCCAGCCACCCTCAACCCCCCAGACAAACAGCAACTTTAAGATCCAGCCTTTGGACTGCCCTACATTTCACACTGCTGGTAAACATAAGCCTCAGATGAGAATGACCATGGTTACTACTGTAATCAAATGTGAAATGCACAAGCACAATGAAACCAGCAGTAGTTTTGTGCAAGAAGAAAATGTCTACACATCTCATGTTATTCCCAACTGAATCCTTTCTCATACATTTTTCAGATTTGAACATGTATTACACATTTAAAGACATGCGCTGTACAGGCTGTACTGGATCATTCTTATTTTTGCAAAAAAAAAAAAAGCAGTAAATGATTTAAATGCATAATTATAAATGTTTATTTTTCCTCTGATCCTAACATTATGACACAGCATCATTATAAAAGGGGGCTTTAAACAGAATGCAGTGGCCTACATCTTTACACTGGAGTGACTCTTTATATATTTAGTTTATGGCTCAATGACCTTCCTGCTTCTCAAACTACAGTATTATGATTTGATGATTTTTGATTATCTATAAAAAATGACAAATGTTTTGGCTTTTATATAAAAATAACTGGTAAAAATGATTTAATTACTGTATTTCTGAAATGCACACACATATACTGTATATAGACACTGTATAGACTTTAATTGAATCCACAGCAGAATAATACAAATAAGGTGCACACACACACACCTTCAGTACTCTGGGCGTTGGTAACACACGCGACTCTCTCCGACTCAGAGCCCGCTCCGCCTCAGATGGACCTGCGGGCTCAGCTGCCCCCTTACAGATGTAGCCACTACAGTTCCGATCCAAGACGGTACGCAGCCCGTCCAACACAACAGTGCTGGTCGTGCACCCCATTCCTGCAGGTCCAATCAGACGTCAGTCAGGAGAGTTGTCCAGTGACCCAGTTTCCTTGATCATCCCTGGCTTGTTCCTGGTCCATGATCTGACTCTGACCACTCCTTCAGCCTGGGCAGAGAGCACTAGTGTCCAGGCGATGTTAGAGAATTAATTTATGCACACACAGAAGAGTCTCACTGTAATTCTTAGGCAGCCTGTGCTCGTAGGAAAACCTCAGTCAGCAGATGAGATACAGAGAGGGAGAGTGTGAGCGAGCAGAGAGCGAGAGATGGGGGGATGAAGGATTCTGTGTGAGCTTTGCGGCAGCCTCAACCAATACTGAGCTGCAGCGCAACGTGAGCTAGCGTGCGCATCTGTCACTTAACAACTCACTTTCTCACCCCCTCCTCAGCTGCACTGTAACTGCTCATGCTTCATTCATTTAAATTCCTTTCTCTCCTTGCATAATGTGGACTTGAGTATATGCATGAAATGCACTAATCCCTTAAATTTCCACTCAACAAAATGAGACACCTTCTGGATGAATAATTGTGGAATAAATGGGTTACACTAAAGGCAGTCTTATGTCTGGTCAGGCAAACAGCACATGGCTGAATGCTTATTTAGTTCAGCTGAAAAGCCAGAACCAGGTCTTTGAATCATGCTGGATGGTATTTAATACGCAGCAGCCAGCAGCCTGTGTAGCAATGAGAAAACATGAATGCAGATCGTGATCCTAAATAATTATAAATGAAATAAAAATCTCTATTAACTCAAAAATTAACTCTAACATTGGGTGGAAAATTATGTCCAGACTCACACCTCACAGAAATTTGTGTAAACGTACCAAGGACATGGGAGGATTTAAACTTTTAAGGCCAAGACATCAAATAGGGAGTTGTTTTGCTGTAAAAGATTAGCTGTTGCTTGATCACAAGCTGGATGTCCTGCCAAGTACACAGATATAGTGGGAGTGGAACGATAAAATCTGATCATACATGGGCTTTTCAAACACCATGAAGTGATTCATCAGCTTGCATTGACTTTGATTAAAATGTCTAAAGATTGCAATCCATAAGAAAAGAGATAAAAGTAAGAAAAAAGTAAATATATAGTAAAAAAGGCTGGGAAAAGAAAACAACCTTGTTGTCCCTATAGTTTATCAGTGTGTGTATCACCATTTATCCACATGTAGGGTGGATCTGTGATAAAGATCTCCAGCCATCTTTGGTAAGGACAAGAAGGAAAGAAGGTCATTTTCACTTTGATTTATTTTGATCTCTTATCTTTCTGCAGATGTAAACTACACAAACACCAAACTTGTCATGGTTGAACACCTATCCCATCACTACTGAGCTGCAGTCGGTCCAAATAACAGCAGCAGTACTGACTTCCTCTACATTTAATTCTGAAACAAGGGTATGCAGGGATCTATCTGGAAAATCCTCATTAGAGGCTAGCAACACTCAGCTTTCTTAAGTCACAGTTAAAATGCATGCAGGTGCATGCATGCACATACATGTACATACACTGGAGGAAGTGTAATACTCCCTTACATCATGACGGTGCAGCAACGCCTACACACCCATTTCTGCTTGCTGCTGTGTTAATATTTTATGGCACTTGACACACTGAACTACATTTGAGAGCACTGACATGAGCAGCAGAGGAAAGATGATTCTGAGAAAAACAGACAGAATAAGAGCAGATAGAGCAACAACACTTTGATTACACCCGAAGACTCATTAGGAAGTACAACTCCTTTTTGGCTTATCCCCTTTCTCACACCTCGGATCCACTCTCTTTTTTTCTGTGGCTGCCAAGAGGATTTTAGGATTACTACAGAGAACGGCAAGAGACAATCTAGTTTCAAACAAGTCAAATAGCAAAAAGTCAAAAGTATTCTTTTAGAGGCTGTGCAGGAGATGATGTAAGTTTCCTTCAACTTTGAGCAGACTATAATGTTCCACAGGCTGTGTGAGCCTAAATGTCCACGATGTTCTGTGAATATGAACATTAAGAACATATGATTCCTACGATACAAAGCCTGGCTGGCTTTGATCACAATCTTCACATGTAGAAAATATTCATTCCTCAAGGATAAGTTTATATCTAGTTGTCAATCCTACAACAAGTGATGAAAAACGTGCGCCAACAAAACTGGCCATGATGAACGTCTTCAGGTGGGTGGTTCTCGTTATAGTTGGTCATCACAAACATTCTGCAGTGGAAAGAGATTCCTCTCATGTGTGGACATTACTATAAGGAAGTAAGGAGGCTGTGACTGTGCTGCCACCAGGGCGTTGAGCGGAATTTCTCAAATATGGGGGAAAAAATGATGATGATTGAAGTTTGGAGACCCAGTCATATAATAATCCAGTTTATTTGGCACACAGATAGTCAGACAGATGTGTCTGTCAAACCTGTGACTTGACTTACATCATATGGTACAAAACAGCAGATATTCGTATTAATTTCCCAATCGTGAATACTTTGAAGGCCACACTAAAAATGTCAAGGGAATTTCTCAAAATAAAAACATGCTGCGCTTACTTTCCCTGATAATCCATAAAATTGATGCCCCCTGAGGACAATTTGAGATTAAGGCCAGCTGTTTGCTTGTATTTTGATGAAACTTGTGATTAATCATCTGATTCCAATGGCTGGATGGAGTGGCTAGGAAAACACTAAAATAATGTTGCAACAGAGTCAACACTCCCAAATGGAGAATTTGGAAGTTCTGTGTCTACATCCACATCTGTTATTCCCATATTTACTCTTGGCCTTCCTTGTGAACAAATAGAAAGCTTGATTAGATACCCCCTATGTTTGCACTGGGATCCCACAGGGGTGTGAGCTGAGTCTGCTCCTCGACACACTCTTCACCCATGACTGTTGTTCTGGTGAGGTTGAAACATCATACAGCAGAGAGGTGGTGGACCTGGTGACTTGATGTCATGACAACGACCTTCATCTCAATACAGACAAGACCAAAGAGATGATCATCGACCCAAGAACAAGAAAAAAGCAGCCACATAAACAATTGTACACTGATGAGAAAGGGTGAGGTGGAAAGGGTGAAAAACCTTCACATTTCTTGACACCTACATCAGCGAAGACCCAATACCCAACAAATCACCAACAGAGATTGTACTTCCTGAAAAGAATGTTTGGCATGTCGACCAAAACGCTTGGCTGCGTCTACAGATGCACTATGGAGTGTCTTTACCTCCTCTGTCACAGTCTGGTACGAAAACTGAACAACATAAGACAGGAAGCCACTCCAGCGAGCGACCAAGACATCACAGCACATCGCTGGGGCAGCCTTCCCCTCACTACAAGACATCTTCAATCCTACGAAGAACACACAACCTCAGAGGCAGCACACATCCACAACACACACCCTTCACACTCCTACCATCAGGCAGATGCTACAGGAGTCCAGGGCCAGAGGAACTGGCAAACAGCTTCTACCCACCGGCTGTCAGGATTATCAATGAATCACTCGCACACGCCACACACAACAATCCTACGTATTCATAACACTGAACATTTAATTGATGCTTTTATTCCTTTTTTGTTTTTATTGGTACTAATTTCTTTTAATGTGTCATCCATTTTTTTAGGGAGAATGAATAGCATAAGAATATTATTGTGTAGTTTAAAACTACTTGTTTGCTGTAAAACACTTCTGGACTTTACTGCAGCAGGACTACCTGAGCAGTATCCTCTACTGGTAATGAATTATTAAAGCTGGGGAGATGATTGCTGAGTCATTAAAAGGCACCAGAGCTCTCTTTGCCCTTTTGTTAACATTGTCTGCAAACCCTGATAGGAAGAAGTTCCTCCTCTCCAGGCTGTGACGTGTAGACAGCCTCAGTATATTCAGCACAGCGGTGGTGACGGTTTAGTGAAGTGGGCTGAGGCACAGCATGGGTCTATACTGTATGAGGACATTCAACACTGGACATCCTCAGTGGGATGTGAAGCTCTGCTGCAAGGCTGTGGAGGAGATAAGAGCCCGTCTGGAGCTGCTTGAAAGACTGCTGCCGATGCTCCAGTAATGCTTCCGTCTCTCTCTGCAGCTTTTAGTCTTGGCATCATATTAACAAGCCAGTGATTCTCAACATGTAGTTTCTAAAACACCATAGTGAACATGTTTAAATATTTGCCCCATTATTATATTTTCAATGTTGGTAGTTTAAGTTAAACTTTCTTTTCAACTAAACTGGATAACAAAAATGAAATTAAACAGTTGTACGTTCCATTCTGTGAAATTAATTATCCACATAATTTCTATTAGAACAGCAATGAATAATTACTTTTATTATCTAATCTCATTGTCCTTTCTTATCTCATTAATGTTCTGCATGACTCTCCACAAAAACCTGCATGTAGTTTAAAATGAATGACAAAAGCAGCAAATTGTCCTAGTGGACCAACAGCATCCAGAGAGAATCTCTATTAATGAAAGACTTTAAAAATCCTTCATTATGAAAACAATTATTTCTAACCACTACGTAATTTAATTTTTTGGCTTAATCATGGTCAAATTGCCTTTTGAAAGCCATAAGGAACATTTAACATCGCAATATATGTACTGTATACATACATATATATGTAAAAGGATACATGTTTGTATGTAAAAAAAAAAAGGAAACAAAAAGCCAGATTCCACTAAAGGAGGCACTGGTGTGACCATGGGTTTCTGAATATGTGTTTTGATATTATTTAGTGTAGTGATGGACAGTATATAGAATGACAGAATGAATGGAAAATAGAAAGACCAAATCATTCTAGAAGTTTTTGTGTAGCAGGTTTGAGGACTTGAACTGTCACATGTCTTGGCACTGAATAGCAAAAAGAAAAAAAATCAAGTGGCTCTGTCCAACTCAAATTAAAGTCTGAATCAGTTAGGAGGGTTCTCTTGTATCTTAGTAAAAGAAAGAGATAATTGTGACTGTTGCTGCTGCACACGGAGGCCACGTCTAACCCTTCAGATCGCACCACTTGTACCAATACTGAAAACTGATGGTGTTAGCAGTGAACCGCAGGGGAGCTGAAGTGAAAACATCAAAGTCTGTACATGTGGACAGAGAGGAGTCAAAGTGAGTCTCCCCCTGTCAGAATAGGGAGTCGACCAGAGAGAAACATCCCTGCATGGCTCAGAGGAGCAGAGGGGAGTAGAGCAGGAGCTGGCATCTCATCTGAGGAGCCTCGCTAGGATGAAGGCCATGTCTGCATGGTTTCCATGGCCATGGTCTGCTGTGTGTTTGCGTGTGTGTGTGTGTGTGTGAGAAAGGGAGCCACAATGTGGTGCACCACAGTGACATCACCCTCCTACCCAGCAGCACAGGGCAGATAAAACAGGCTGGTTCTCAGCTGGAACTCTCCAGGGACTCAAAAGAGGAAGTGGCTGCTTCCTGCTGATGTGTGTGTGTGTGAGCCCTGTCAAAACAAAAGTCCACTCTCGCTGCCCACCTTCCTTCAGACTCAATCAAAACTCCAAAACACCAGAGAGCTTTGTGGATATGCCGCAATAGAAATGCTGACCTCTGAAGTTCACCAACAAATGGAAGAAGTTAAATTTTATAGCGGACCAACAAAGTGAGAGTCATGTGGTGATTCCTACAATAAAAATTTGGATTTGTTTCTCAAGCGATTCGCATGAGAGCTAAGTTTTGTGGGTATGTTCTCTCTTACAGTTATACATGTGGCTGGACTACAAAGATAGGTCTGGAATTCCAGTGAGCCAAATGCTTCTCATTTTAGAAAGCGAGTTTACATTACAACCCAAAATACCTGACACATGACACAATGGAAAACAGGGTGGGCTCATATCATTATCTGTACATTCAGATCTTTTTCAATGCACACTGTAAGTATGCTGGGATGGTGGTCACCTGGAGACTCCTACAAAACAACCGATCTGTGCTTGTTACTATGGAACATAGTTTAAACTTACATCTCTCTTTGACCTGGAATTGACACCAAGCTATCCTGTCCGTCTTAGAACGCGACAAACCAAATACTGCAGCGGTCACATCTTCTTCCTTTTACTAGGTATTTTGGGCTGGTTTATTTATCCCAGGACTAGAAAATGACCCACTTTCCTGGGGGGTACAGCTTCCTCTTCTTTGTAGTGGGGCCACCAGATGCAGAATAAGTGCATGTTGCACGAAAGACGGAGACACAAATTAGAAGTAGGAACACAGACTGGCGGAGACACACGCCATGTTTTCCCAAGTAGTATGCAGCTCTTTTGGGTCTGCAGTGGGTTTTCATTTATCATTAATAGATGCAACTAAGCCTCCCCTCATCCTCTGCAGCAGCAGGCATGTTTTGAAGTGCTGCCAGGCCCAGAGAGGCCTCCAGTCACCCTCTGACCGCTGTCAGCAGTGATTTAGATTCTGAATGTGCAACACAAAATAATCTCTTGTTTACTCAAGCTTTCAGTGCATCACAAAACTAATCATATTTTATATTTAGAATTACCTGTGGAAGATAAAATACAGCTGCTGTGACTTTAAGGGAGATATTTTACATCCCGCGAAGCGGTGATGTATCGTAATTGTCAGTGTTTGTATGTTCATCCGTCCGCCCACCAAATATCTTCACAACCATTGCAGGTAGAAAGATGAAATAAAAAGCAAATTACTCAGGCAGCAAAGGGGATAAAAATGACATGATGAGCTTGACCTTGAGAAAACGTCAACTTCAACTGTCAACGTCAAATGTCAACTTTTGTAAATTTTTTGCACATATCTCAGGAACCGGATAAGATAGAAAGACAAAACCAAAAGAGTTATATGCAGGGAGGCAAGACGATGAAGATTAGATCACAACCTTGACCTTGAAAAACTGGGTCAAGGTCAAATTTTCATTTTTATACCTTTTCAGGTACACATCTCTGAAACCTGATGAGATATAATCACAAAACAAAAAGCAACATTTTCAGGAAGCCAGAGGCACAAAAATGTGTCTGTCGGGATGAAATTATGAATTCAGGGATGTCGCGGGATGTTGCAGTCTCTGACTGCCTTGCTTTTCTTTTTGAATGATAAATTGAGGAAACAGCCACAAGGAATCATGATAGATGCAAACAAGGGCAGAAAATTTTTTTTTTTCCAAACAGATTGTTTGTCCACATGTGTGCAAACACAGATCCACAAATATGCAGGAGGATTCTCCTTAGAGGTAAACATCCTATGAATTCTGTTACTGCCATCTGCAGGCAGAAGATGATACCACACTGGATAAAAAAATGGAATAATGGTATTTAATCTGTGACACAAACTCACCTATGTCTTTCCATTTCACATAAAGGTAGAATAAATTAAACAAGAAAAAGAAAAATCCTGCAATGCTTCTTCATTTCCAAGCAACTTATAATTAACTGAAGACAGCAGCAATGACTGTTACCACTGACTACACTACAACCGTGTTATATGATACTAGAAGCAGAGGAAACACTTTTCTCCATGCACTCAGGTGGACTAATGGTATAATGCAGCCATTGTTTGTCACATATGTGTCATTTCCAGCAGGTCAGTGAGAACACAATCATTCCCTGAACTTATTTGACATACAGGAAGAAGAGGTGACTGTCTACAAACTGGACACTTTGGGGGGAGAGAGTTAGTAAAAGCTTTAGAACAAAATGTGTAGATTCCTGAAAACAAATTCAAGTCACAAATATGACTGAGGCAACACTGTGATACAGGGAGGTATGACTAATTTGGTCTACTATCTACTACAATCTACTTCAGTCGTCACCAGTCATGGTGTGTGACTTGCAATTCTGGTCAGGTCAGTAGTATTGCACAGGTGTTTTTCGTGGAATGCTGTCCCGATGGTCAGGCTCCGACATGCAGTTTGGAAGAAGGAAGCTAAGAGACCGTGAAACAAGCCCATGCTAGTCTGACACGAGGCCACCGCATGGCGAAACACTGAATTATGCTGTCAATAGCAGCTGCAGTACAGCTTTAGAGACTGTAACTAAACCGCTGAGATCAGTCTGTGAGGTAATGCAGTCACATGGAGTTCAAGTGCATAAATTCAACACAGTTTTGCACAAATGCAAAATCCTGTGTCAAAAAAAGGTATCTGGACATGAAGGCTTTTTGTGACAGCACGCCTGTGCCTCAAACAAGAAATATAAATACATCACTTATATGTCATGTGTGCTCAGTCCTAATGCTGATGATTAGAGTATTCAGTTGACATAAATTACCCTAACTACCAGCCACTCCACAAACTAAGTTTGGCTTTCTAATATAGAAAATGGAGCAATCAGCAGTTAACCAATAATCCAGGTGCAGTGATTTCCGTCTAGAGCATTAAAGGATTATATCCTCCAACGGTTTAAGGAAACAGTGTCTGCATCTAGATTTATTCAGATAAAGAACAAAAGTACCTTCTGACATGAAAATATAGCAAAGGGAGTCAGGTGAGCGAGGAAGGGGAAGTTAGGGTCATCTAGGATCAAGCATTCTGGGAAACAGATGCCTGCTGTTGTGAGGGGGGAGGTTAATCTTTACAGCCTCTAAACTCCATCCAGAATTAGACGAAACTTAATATGAAAGTGGAACCGAAATCAAAGAGGACGAGGCAGAAGATAATACACAAAAAAGTAATGCACTTGATCTCAAGACAATCCACATGTAGGTAGAGTGGCAGCAGGGAGAGTCTGGGAACAGTCGAGGATTTGCTAATCTCAGTTGCCGCTTTGTTTGTAATCGGTGGAAATCCTCCTGAGGCTGATTCAATGTGTTCTGCTGACAATCGAGGGAAGTGGAGGCTGGAGAAGGAGATGGACACATGTCTGTGCACCTGCACCACTGAAGGAGCAAAGGACTCCCCCGTAATACAAATACAGTAATACATCATTACACACTTCCCCGGAGTGGAGGTGGGGGCGCAAATCTCTAGGAGGAGGAGTCCCAGAAGACGGTGACAGCAGATGGCTTATTTGTGTTGAGGAGACACAGAAACTTGTTTCTATCTATTTTGCACATTTACCCTCCAACATGAAATGATGACTTGAAATTTTGGAGATAAAACTGATTTTAAGGTAACATTTTTTGGTTTCTTCTGTTTTTTATTTTTTTATGTTAAAAAAACCCCGCACAAAAGGGGATGACTTCAATCACTGTCGTAAAAATGAATCAGAAGCGATCAGCGCTTTATCAGTCATGTTTATTTTCACATGCATCACACACCCTAACCTTTGTTAGTTCTGCCTCAGCTAACCAGTCTGTGCTCTGACACCCGCCTCCTGAAGCCTCCCACCCTTCCTGACAGGAAACATATGTTATAGGATACACCCATATTTTAGAATAGCCAGACTGGGACAGTCAACATTAGAGCCCCCGCAGTCGCTCTGACTGCAGCACAACATTCTCATTACAGGAGGAAATGTCATTATTTGCTGCTAATTCAGTCTCTGTTGTTGGTATTTCATGGGATTTAACTTGACTTGCAAATAGAATTAATACTAAAATGAGCACTGTGGCTGCCATAACAACTAAAATGGATTTTTTCGAATCACGAGTGAGTCACTTGACAAACGCAAATCAAGAAAAACAAAGTGCATAATAGCTGCAACATGGAATCAAACGAGAATTCGTCAATCCAAGTCCAAAGTAGCCCTTCTTGAAAGTGACATGTCACATTTCAAACTAGAACCAAGGCAGTCGCAGACTGCAACATCCTGCAACAACCCTGAATTCAAAATTTTACCCTGACCTACTTGCATAGGTCAAAGATCAAAGCTAGTGCTCTGACCTACTGTCACAGATCAAAGGATTAGCTTTGATCAATGGTCTTACTCACATTGGCCTTCTCCCTCGTCTTTCTATCTTATCCGGTTCCTGAAAGTACAAAAGTTGAAATTTGACCTTGACCTAGCTTTTTCAAGGTCAAGGTCAACATCTCATTTTTATCCCCTTTGCTGCCCGAGTAATGTGCTTTTTGTTTCATCTTTTTATCTGCAACGGTTGTGAAGATATTCGGTGGACTAACTAAAAGACAGACGAACACACGAACACTGACAATTACAATACATCACCGCTTTGAAACGGGATGTAATAAAAGCACGCACTGTCCTATCCAAACCAGAGAACTGAAACACATGTAACCCACTGCCCCGCGGGTGGAGGATGGGGTTGTTGGCCTTTAAATACTGAGTGGACTAAAGGGAGATTAAGGGAATCCAGGGATACTGAGCTGTTTATCTGTACAGCAGCGTTCAATGTGAACAACAGGGATGTGATACTACATGTTTCTAATGCTCCACACCATCAAACAGTATGTCTACCAGTAAGACATCAACAGAGCACTATTCAGGCAGGTTCCAGGTCCACTTTGTTCTCCCTCTATCACAGACAAGTGAGATTAAGAGCAGGCTTTCAGGCACATGGCGACAGCGCTCCTCCATAAACACCCAACAGCTAACTTTATTTATCCATCCAAGCAAGGACACTGCCACTGCATGCGCTCAGTTCAATCCTGTCTGCTAATGCTAAGCCAATAAAAACAGAGAGCAAACAAAAGCGGAGCCTCAAGAAAAGCTCTGTCTCTACTGTCTGCACGAGCTTTGGAAGGAAAGCCAAACACTGATTAGCAGAGTCACATGATTTCCTACTGTTCAAGATTTTCATTCATGTTTTCAAACTGGTTTGTGCATTTCCTTACCGCCACTTTTGGAAAGTCAGCTAAAATAACAAAAGAAAAAGGCATATTTTATGAGAAAAGGCTCCAAATTTCATTGAAAAGTCATTTGCTTAGAGTGGGTGGAGAGGACACAGAGATTATTACTCTCTTTTCTAACAGGATTATGTAAACACTAATGGATGGATTTGCATAACAATTTCATGAAAGAAGGGCCCCTATTATATTCTAGAAGTGAATAAATTTTGATGAGGATGTAAATTAGGATCAGGATCTGATTTAGATGATGATCAAACATTTACAAAAGCAGGAATCTGGTTTTGCCAATTATTTTTAATAACTGTCAGACAAGCAGTTGTAAGTTTATATTAAAAAAAAAATCCTACGCCATAAATTAAAGCAGATAGCTGAAGACTAAAAGAATATGAAAAGTTTCAAAGACTTAAATTTATCAGATATTCTTTCAGTATAATCAATCAAACAAAGAAACTATCTCATCTATTTTTACAAACTGACAGATTCAAACACAACTTCTGACTACTAGGTTGGGAACCAATGGAGTGAAGGACTCGTCACATCATATGCAAAAAGCAACAGGACATAATTTCAATTCAAAGGTGAGATCCAAGACCAGGCCCGTACCAACCCAGTTCTCCACCTGTATCCTGTGGTTAGTGCACCCCCGCTCTCAGGACTACAGTGTGTCAGAGTAAGGAATGCTAGCTATGCAGTGGGTTTGGTGGAAAGTCATTAGAGATGATCCCCTCTGGCTGTGGCAGGTCTCATCCACATACTACACAAAACCACAAGAACGGGCGATGGGAGCCGCGCCGACTTTAGACTTTAATTAATCTAACAGCACGATGTGTGGGAAAGAAGACCTCCTCATAGTGAAGCACTGAATTCCCATTAAGCCTCTGACTTTAATCCGTCTTCCTACATAATGAAACATTCACCCGCCTTTGCTTTGGTGTCTTGGGTGTATTCAAATAAGTACCCTAAACTTTCAGGGGAATCCCAGATGAACGATAATGTCAGCAGTAACTTTCACTTTCATCTCTGCAGCCAGACAGCAGCACAGACAAGGAATTTTAAATAGCTCCCAAAACACTTTGCATCAACCCTCTGTCCTCAAGACAGAAGAAATAAATATTCCACCAGCTACGATTTGCATTTCGTCTGCCAAATGCTATAATTCCCAAAGGCGTCCTTGAAATTTAAACAGATACTGACCTAAAGTAAAATAATTGTAAAGCAATATAACTATAAAATATTTTGATGGGGTTTGAGCATTAAATCTCAAAACAGGAAACTAGCTTTTGTGCCGACTAATTGTGCTAATCCATCCCACTTTGTTAAACCACATCCGGCAGTCACTGATCCCGCTGTGGATGTAAAAGCCGAGAACACAACAAGGTAATATCTGAACAGCCGGAGGAGATACGGAGTTCACTGGAGATTGACCTCTTCAGACAGAGATCCTCTTTGGACTCTTAATCCCTCTTTTAAACACAGAAGAGAGAGTGCAAACGGAACACAAGCAATATTATGTTTTTAAAATGAGCATTATTCTAACACTGAAGAGTCAGGTGGCTCTCTGTTTAACTGTTTACCAAGTGAAGAACACTCAAGTGTTCCAAATGGTACGATCCATGTGTGTGTGTGCAGGGATAATCAACTAAAATTCCAAGACATCCAAGAACTCAGCCCTCCCCCGCTGAGGCTCGACTTTGAGGTTACAGGACCCTGATTTTTACCTCAAACCACAAAAAAATACAAAATATTATTAATGAAGAAAAACTAAACCGAAAACTGCATTTGATTACAAATACTAAAAGCCCAAATATGCTTTCTCTGGTATGTTAAAGGGTTCAATCTCTGGATGGAAGGCTCTCAGTCTGGATTTGGCCATGGGCTACCAGGTGGTGACCCTTGTGCTGGTGAATCTCAGGCTATGCTAATGCACAGCCATGCATGAAACTAAATGCTAACAGACAAAATCAACTGATAACATGTCGACGTGTACATGCTCAGCACTAGTTATAATGTTAGCATGGTAACAGCCAAGTAAAACAAAACTGACTTTTAGCTGACAGGCTTGTAACTTTTGCAGGCATTTAATCACAAATCATAACGCTGGAAATAAAAAAAATGTGAATAATTGAGTTACACAAAGTCTGAAGGGATCACTAAATTACAATTCAGAGGTGGGCATGAATGTTTGCACCAAATTAAAATCCAATCCATTTAATAGTTTGGATATTTTATTAAAAAACACAAACTAACAGTCAATAAAGGTGCTGGAGGGAAAGCAGGAGATTTAGTATCCTCTATCCATCAGTGTCCAGACACAAGCAAAGGATGAAGACATTCAAGTTTTATGTCTGGACCAGAATGTAACTATGGTTCTTAAAGCATTTTAATCAGATGGCTAAAATTTATACAACTTCATATGATTTTTATGCTAACCAACCAAAGTTTTAACAGTAGTCAAGAAGAAGTGATGACGAATCAACACCGAGGTGGAGGAGGAAATCCGAGGGTAGAGAGAGGAAATCCTTTAATTGGCAGGTTTTTCAAGAATGAAACTAATGCCAACCATTGGCTGGGAAAAATAACAAGTTTAAGAGCGCTAACATGCAACACATCCTTCGATCTCTTCTGTCACGGTGACAGCAAGGTCCCCACAATTATAAGATAATGATCAGACGCAGTGAAGGAAAGGACAGTTCTGAGAATCAATCAAGTTCTTAACAAAAACACGCTAGGACACCTAAAAGAACACCCACACATCATGTGCTCCTCCAGATGTATCTATCTCCATCAGTCAACATGGACATGATAGGAGTGTCATAGTGTTTGTCAGGGCTTAAACCAGTGATCTTTATCTGTAGGCTGGTGTACGTGTCCAAAGCAATGATTAAGTGTTCAGCTGGATCAGTTTCACTCATGAGCTGAGAGTAAAAGTGATGAACCATCGTACCAAGCTAAGCAGTGTCCACTTAAAATTGATACACAGTGTTTCTCTGGTTTACTTGCTCACATGTGTGGCTGCAACATGTAAAGACCTGTTTATAGTGGCGCCATTCAGAAGCTAATGAACCCACAAAGACCTGCACTCCTAGATAGAGTCCAGGGAAGGAGAGCCCATTTCAAACTTGGAAAAGAACTAGTATCAGTAGAATAAACTACATCTAAGCTTCATTGGTTAAACATATTTGGTCACTGGTGGCACTTTCATAAAACCTGCTCCACAACTTTTAAGAAGACTAACAGGAGTTTCCCCATATGAGGCATAAACCCAACTCTTCCAGTGGAGGAATGGCCAGGTGACCTGGAGCACACTGCTCCAGTTCTCTTCCAGTTGTAGAGTCCAAAAGTTCAATCTGACTCAACTTTGACCCCAAGAGAAAAAGGATAAATGGACAAAACACAGTACCGTGAAGTTACCTGGCCACCTCAATGCTTTACGTTATGATATATTGATAATTGAAATCCTGTTAACTGAACGCACTCTTCATGTTCTACACGTGTTAACTGAGTTACGCTGGAGCCTATCCCAGCTGGATACAGGCAAGAAGCAGGATACACCCTGGACGCATCACCAACAGTCACACATAGACAGATAGCCACGCACACAGCCACGCACACATCCACACCTACATCCACACCTATGGACAATTTGGTGCAGACCAATTCACATAAAAACCTGGGGGGAGAACATACAAACTCGCATGGAACAAAAACCAGAAACTTTTTGTATTTTGCCAGGAATGAAAACAAAACCAAAATCTCAAAATAATAGTAACTGATTACTACCTTTCTCCTTTTCATTCTTCAAAAAAATATCTGACATCCTGTTTCACTTCCTGTCATTCATTCAACGTGTGATGAGACCGGAGAAAAGTTGAGGCATATCACCAGTAGTCGAGGTAAAAGCAGTCCCCCAATCTGGATTATATTCCTAACAGGTAAGCACTGCAGTCTGTCAGTCTCAAAAAATGTTTGATTTAGACATTAACTCATTAACTGCAGCCAGTGATCCCCGGACTCTGCTTTGAAGATTTGAAACTTTGAAACTTTGAAGCTTTGAAGCTTAGAAACTTTGAAAGTCCTAAAGCTACCTATCTATTTATATTTACAAGGAATATTATTAGCTGGTTTGGGAACTATATTTTTTTGTTTTAACCGGTTCAGGTACATCAATTCTTGGGTGGAACATAAAACTGGAAATGTTATAATACTGTTTCTGTTCAGAATGAACCAATTAGTAAAGATTCTGATTCAAAGCCCAAAACTGGAACCTTCTCGCTGTGAGGCAACAGTACCCGCGGTGCTGTCCTTAATACAATAAAATCACAATCAATCTGGTGGAGCACATAAACATGTCTGTCTCAGGGAAATACATCCTCTAGTTTTTGAGGTACAATATTTGATTCTGGACACCAGTGGAGTGCTGACCAGCCATCACTGACATCCACCAAGACACAAAGACCTAGATTCATCTTTAACCGGACTACTTCTCACAAAAATATCAAATACATTTTGCAGGCCTTTATCCAATAATGAAACCTCTACTTCCATTTATTGTGATTAAAATCTTTATTAGATCAAACGACCATCGGTTGTTATCAGTTTACAAAGGAAGCCAAACTGGATTAGCCCCATCAGTGTGATTGAGGAAAAAGTCAGAGTTGTGATTCAGCACATCCTCTACAGCTGCACTTGGGTGTGCATCCTGCTGACTCAAAAATAGCCTCCATAATAGCCTTGAGGATGGAGGTAAAGCAATACTTCACTTGATTGCTCCACCGTTGACGATAAAGAGCTGCAGCAGAGCTCTATCACGGGATGTTTGCTTCAACGGTAAGCTGTTAGAAGTTTGATTCAGAATGATGAGTTGTAAACGTATGAAAGCGAGATTTGGATTAGTCTTCAATAACCACGACCACCCACCAGCTCAATTTTTCCACATCATTCTCTATGAGAAAAAATTAAAATTAAACAAACTGTCAGAGTGGCAGATGTAGAATTTCCGCCTTCAAAACAAACGTCACCTCAGCAACAACCCTCAACTGGAAAATTATCAAAAATAAAAGCAAAGGATAGAAATATCCTCATGTTTTCTTTATGAATTATGAATAATGAATTCCTTTTGGATTAGTGGAATGTATACGTTCTGAGAATGGGAGCGTAAAACTAACACAAGTGTGCCAAACACTTGGTAATAGGAAAACACCCACTGACCAGGCTCTTCTGAAGGCTCATTTACTGCTATGGAAAACTCCTATTTGTTCCAAAACAGTTCTGCTTTATTGTGCAGAACGTTGAAACGATGGCTGGTTTAACAATGAGCCAAGCCTAAAACTTTAGGTCAGACCAAACACAGCCACAGGAAGTCTGCTCTATCTGGGAAAAGACAGGAGTCTGTCTTCTTGTTGGACATTACGGAAGTCATGGGCGCTTCCTGTTTGGGCAGGCAGAGTGGAAAGTCGTTGGCAACTTAGCTCATAGTGACAACGAGTACAAGAACGCTCATGCTCTCCTACTGCTGCTTAAATACAGCTGTATCTGTGACAAGTGTGTGACAACCGTGAAACCAGTGCACAGATGTGGGTCTCTCACAAAAATGTTGAGACGTGACCAGAAACCAAGTATTAGGATCCCTTCTTTGCTGAAAGATAACATTTAACAATTATTTGACATACAGGCTTTCCTGTTTCCCAACTGATATGCTCATTACTGGGAGAGGACAAGATTGGATTTTGGTTCTCTAAATTGCTTCATATTATCTGGACCTTTGTCTGCTAGATTGAAGAATGCTCTCAAGCTTCCCATTTAAAATGCAACAGCAGAGTGGCAGATCTGGACTAGATTATGACCAAAACAAACACATTTTATAGTGGTTTTAAAGAGTGCTTTTTATTTCTCACTATTCCTTGATGCCTTTGTTCCACAAACCCTGCATCATTGTTACACCATTATTAAACCCTGGGTCTCATGGAGTCTTTACGTACTAAGCACATTAACTCGGGCACATTTAGGTACAACACTGCATTAATGCTAACAAACGCTAAATAACATGTCAGGTCACGCTTTTATGCTAAAAGCAGACTATAGCCTTTTAGACCCATCCACCTGCCATCTGCTATGTTGTAAACCTTTCACTGTAATGGAAAACTAATGAACAGCACCACAAACGGTCTCCAAATTGACCATATAGTTAAATTAATGCCTTCATGTAATAGCTTTAATTACATCATAAACTTCAAACACATAAGAAACATGGCAAGACTGTTGCATTAGAGTGAATATTACTTTCGTTTGTGTGTCACAATAAAACCTGAAACTGAAGTGCATATGGCTAATATTCAGGAAGACAATTTATGAGGCGATATTCACCAACAAATTTGTCATAATTTTAACAAACTGCATGAGGACTGCTGGTTATTATACAGCAGAGCTCAGGGCTTGTCCAACAGCTGGCACAGGGAAGAGAGAGTGTCTCCTAATGGGTGCATTGGTTACTAGAGCAACCTCATGTATTATTGACCCATTCGTAGAACTCATCTGCTCTCCCATCTCCACCCCCTGGGTTTGTTCTTCTCCAGTTCCATTTATGATCACAGTAACAATAGTAGCTTAGGCCTGCTCCCAGTTTAACACCAAGTATGTGTGGTTCGTGGTGGAAAGACAGGCAGACGTCAATCTGATCAGACCTCACACAACCAAAGAGATGTTATTATCGGACCACGTCTGTCCTGCAGCAGATGTTACAGCCATCAAGATCTTGTACAAGCACACAAAGCCAAGCCTTTGCTTTGGTGGAATTTGATGGCAGACGGATCAAAGAACTTCAACATTACTTTATATTTAGTTCCTAACATCAACATACCAATCCAACAATTTAACATCATCAAAGAAGTTAATGACATTAGAGCTAGACACTGAAAAAAGTCTGTATGTGTGTCAGGGGCTTCAAACCAAGAGTGCAGACCTATCATAGTTATCTCTGAGATGCCCCCATCTTGGGGAAACGTTAAAAACTCTGATAAAGAATAAAAGTGCACAGGTTTGGACCATTAGGAACTGAAGTGTTTGATAACTTATCATCAGAAGATGAAGACAGAGACACTGATGCTGCATCTTCTTTCTGTGCGTCGTAGCAGGAGCTTATCACTGGTAATGTTTGACTTGAGCAAACAGGCAATAACTATACAGTATATAGTCAGTCTGAATTCAGGAAGGAATGAGCCGAGTGAGGATAAGGAATAAGGATTGGTATAGGAAGAACAAGGCTGTGATTACTTGAATGAAGGGAGGACAAGTGAGCTCAGGTTTCTGAAGTAAAACTTCAGTCTATTTGGATGAAACCACAAAACAGGAAATGCTTTCTACCTGACAAATAGATGAGGAGGAATCCAAATTGTGCATCAATCAAGACTCTCAAGAGGCACGGAAAAGTTTGTGTTTTCTCTTGCAAATGGAGCATTGCACAAGTCTTAATCCCCTACACTGAGCTGACGCAGCAACTTGTGCTCTGTTGACAACGATCCATATTAAATGCTGTTTTGAAGCACACTTGAAACACCAACCATTTGTTTTTGCTGGCACATAGAGTCAGTCATGTGTACGGACCATAGACTGTTAATGGCATCAATCCAACATAATGACACCCATCTGGTGTCACGCTCCCTCGGGTCAGGCACATAGCAGGAACACCGGGGATCCGAGTAGATCACCATTAGGTGCCAGGCAGTTAGGACTATTGATTACAATTACACAACACCCCCAACAGCTGCTCCATACCCTGCACACACACACTAAACATGTCCAACTAACACAGATTTATTATACAAACATCAGCTGAGGCATTAATGACATCACCTACTGTTGAGTTCTACAAACTGTTTAAAAAAAACTCATCACACACACATCATGATTTCTGCTCTGACTGCTAACAGGCAAATTTGGTAGGCAGTGTCCTGTGTTGCACCAAAGTGCGTCACCAGCACCACAAATTCAAAGCTGATGACGGTCATCATGGAGCTAATCGTGTTCTCATCATGGCTAAATTGTGGCGACACAGAGATAGCTAGCCGATGGCTCTGGCTTTGACCTATCATCAGTGTCTCTGCTCTCCCCTCCAACAATAAACAAGGCAAATGTGGGTCTTCACTAAAATGTCTTGGGAGGGGAAGAGAGCAGCACTCAACCTGAAAAAGAGCTAAATTGCTGCTTGACCAGTACGACAGCATGTGCTACACATTCATGTCAGATCCTAAATTAATTTTTGTGTCACGGGGCCTTCAAAGAGACAGAAAAATTGTATTTCAAGCTGACACAACAATCAGAACGGGTGACAACAGCTACAATCCCCTCTTTATGTCCCTGGAACAGATCCCTCTATTCCTGCTGTGGTATTTACATGCTTCGTGGAGGAATTAATTGTGCTCTGTGTGGACAGCCGTCTTGTGTACAGTCACATTCTTGTCCCACAGAGAAGCTTTAGCAAACACTTGAACTCAACAATTCAGCCATACGTTCACCGGTAGTCTGTATGCAAGAGGGTTATAACCCATAGCAGAACTACGGGTTACAAGCTCTTGTCCTGTGTTTGAAGGGTCAATCACATGCCTTTAAAGAAAGAAAAGACATAAACCTACAACTAAAACTGAATGTTAAATGTAACTTTTAATGATTTATTGTTTACTATAGCCAGGAACCAGGGCTTTTAATGTTAGGTTTCTGATTCTAAACCCAGCCCTCTGAAGTCGCCTCTGCAAGTTTCTGCCCATCAGTTGAATGACTGGATGCCTGCTGACACTAACAAAAGTCCCACGCAGAGTTCAACAAGTCATTTAAATCCTGAAACATGATGATTTCCACACACGCATACTTGTATCATTGGTGTCCTCCTCCCTCTGGCACTGCACCACAGTCAGAATGAATAAATGATAGAAAGGTGTGGTTGGATGTCTGAGATTCTGACTCAGGATTCCATTTCCCTGACAGAGTGCCTCACTGGAAGGTGTCAGTTTCGGTTACCTAGCAACATCTTCCAGGAAATCAGGAGCACCAAACATTCAAACACACTTAGTCACAAACAAAAGGGATGATTCCTTATTCTTATAGGCTCAGTACATTAGGGTTAGGGTACAGAGGTGGTGGCCATGATGCTCCAAAGTAGGCGATCAGAGTCAGCAAGTCGCTGTCATTAGACACTCCAAACCTGAACCTGTGGCAACATACTTTCCCCTATGAGGAGGTGTTATGTCAGCTCAGTACATCCCTATGAAACCAATGCCCTCAGTGACACCAAAACACTTTCACCAGGAACAGATTCGTTACAGACTCCAAGAAGGAAGAGAAGCTCAAATTACTAAAACACAAAAGTCTGAAAGTGAGGTTCCTTCAGAGACAAACTGACACTTCAGCTCATAAAGTCAAGCAAATGTATTACAAAGGAAAGGATAACTATCTCAACCCTCTGTCTTTATCTCTATCACAGAAACACAACGTCATCTAGTCGCTCTGCATCACCTGCTTCTTCTGCAAAAACCACAATAAAAAGACAAATTAAATCTTTTACATTGTGAAGATTCAGTATTTCTCCATCATATAAACGACTTCATTCATTCACTCCCACGTTTCTATTTCAGGGCCCTTCACTCATAGTGACCTGTTGTTCTTCACCAACCAAACTCACATGTGTTCCCACGCAGCTGATCTCCAGTCAGGTGACTTTTCGCTTCAATTGTTCGTAGCAGCAGGTCCACTAAACGGACAAAGTGACACTTGCCGAAGAGGTACAAGGAAGGAAGAGGAGGATGAGACCTGAAGTGTGTACTTACAACCAGCACGGATGTCCTCACCACCTCAGAGACACTTTGCCGGAGCTCAGCTGCTGTGCCAGGTTTACCCAGACCGCGCGTAAATCTCCTGGTCTCCGGATGAGCTGGAGTCGCCATTGTTGCGCACAGCTGTCATTCAATTCACGAGTTCTTCAAAGTTTAGAGAAAAAAAACGAATCAACTTTATCCGTTTCTACGATCCCCTCCGGTGTACAGTCCCACGAGTTCAAACCCTGGTCACGTCGTGGTGTGGCTGCTGACTCACTCCCACCTCCACTCGAGCGCATACTTATCGACTTGAAAAGTCAACGCTTTTGGTTTCATTCCGGTGCCGTGGCTGCTCGCTTCGGATTAATCGTTGTCAAAATTAATTACCATGTTGAAGAGTCTTTCATTGGCCGTCAGAGTCAAGAGTGGAGGTGTATAATCTGGTCGCCTCTTCGTCGCACTCCGCCCCTTACCGGCTCAAGTGTCCGCCCACCCCGTGGCGCGTGGAAACTGCCGCGGTCGGACTTTGGGCAGCCGGCAGCGGCGGCGTGAGCGACCGAACCGGTGTTTTCCTGTGAACCATCATTATCCACGCAAATCACAGCTCTGTAAACACCTTCCCACCTCACCAGTTCGTTTCCTCCAAACACATTTTACATTTATCACTTTTATTTATCCAGGAAAAGTTTTTAGAAAAATCTGTTTCAGAAACCTTACCACGAGAGCAGCCATTCAAAATTACATAAAATTCAATGGCTCTCTTCTCTTGTATTATTAGAAAGTTTAATGAATTTTCTATTTCTATGTGTCGCTTCCAAATCTATTGCCATGTCTTATTTGTGAAACACTTTGAGCTGCAGTTCTTGTATGAATTTTTTTTAAATAAAAATAGACTAAAAGAGATACTATTTCAGGAAGAGGAAAAAAGCGTATTTATGATGTTTAAAAACATTCTAAAATGATATTTACATCTTCACACACCTACTGTATATTGCTACAAGGCGGATTGGATGCCCTGCTTGAAGCACACCCCTCAATCATTTTTCAGTTGTTGTTTTTTTTTGTATTTTTGTGCACATGATCTTCTTATACCTGAATAATTTCTGTATAATAAATTCAATCTTTCCCCCCCATCCAACAATACACTGAATTAGTTTCTCTTCATTATTAGATGGGACAGAGCTGTTCCGTGAAAGCAGGTGTCACGATGTTGCGTCATGGTGTACAGCTTCCTGTTGACATGTAGAGATGACAGAGCAGACCCTGGATGCAGGGGCCCAGAAACAGAAATACACTATTAAGAGTTATGTCTAAAATAAATACCACTGCAATCACATCCAAATAGTAGTAGTAGTAATAGTAATCTGCTATTTCTACAACAACAACAACTAATAATAATAATAATAACAGAAGTTTTGCTCCAGTGTAGGTTCATTTCTTTCTAATGCTGTAGTTTCTTTGGTTCTTCCTTGAATCAAACATCTTGGTCAGTGGCGCCATCTATCGGTCACCGCTGTAAACGCGCTGTAGAGCCGCATCACGTGAAACCAATTAAACATATTTTCCCCTGGTGACGTTTTCCCTCGTCCTCTAAAGCTTCGACAAAAAAAAAAAAAAACAGTCACACAAATCAAAGCTTGAATATTTTTTATTGCTTTCATTTCCAAAGAGCTTTCTGTTGTCTGGAAAAAACGCTGCAATTCAAAGCAGAACTGAGGTTTTCCACTTCATTTGCTTCACTGCAGAGCCTTGTCAAATGCATATTTCCATTCATTTAGACCCATAAAAAGATCTGGAGTCTGTGTACAGGAGGCAGTCTAGTTCTGTGAGGGCAGCAGCGCTTGGATCTGAAAGTTTCTATTTTATTTCACACATAATCTTTGAAGCATTCAATTACACCCACTTTCATAATACACTGATTATGACTATTTCTCACTTTTTCCCATACAGCTGACTTTAATTAATTAAAAAATGCAAAATAGTCTCAAACATATTCATACAACAAAGATCAGCAAATAGAATATTTATTTATGGCATCAATCTGTGTTGGCAGCTACCCCCGGTCACAACGTGATCAATGTGAGGTTCATATCAATGATATAAAATAATTTCATATTCTCATTAGTTTTTTTTTCTTTTTAAACAACACACTGTGCTGGGCAGCTGTGCACAGAGCATTAGCCATTAAAGGGTGGCTGTTTTACATGATTAATGATTTCATGGTATGCAATAAAGGAAACATTCCTCATCTCCAATGTAACAAAAGAGCAATAAAAAGTCCAGGACATTTATATAAACCAGTTTGGCACTGTAGTTGCAGGACATTTTCAAAGCAGCAGTTTTTAATAAAATAAAAAAGTACACAAAAACTTCATGACAATGCAGTGATATTTTAACCAGCTTGGAAAGATGTCGTTATAAAAACAACCAATGGCAAAATGTAAAACCGGAAAGATAGGAAGTGGTTCAGACCGTTATAAAACAGTATAAAATGACATCCGTAAAAAGAGGTTTTAGAGTTGAGAGTAGAAATGTCAGTAAATGCAGTCTCTGATGCAGTCTAAACCAGCGGACATGTCACCATTAAAGCATTAAAAAGCACCAAATGTGCATGGATGCATTTACAAATGTTCCACATATGTGTAGTAAAGAAAAGCAGAGAGTCCAGGAGGAGCAGGAGGAGAAGATGGGTGGGCCAGTTCAGTGAGGGTGGGGCTCTTTATTGTTCAGGACGCGAGTGCCACCAGTGGGGACCGTGGCACTGCGGATGACCTCCATCCACCTGCAGGCAGAGGAAGGGTTGTTAAAAATACTCTGTCAATCAGGACCCAACAAGACCGTAAAAAGGTGTATCAGTACCTCTCAAACGTGTATTCGCTCTCAGACCGGAAATAGTAGACGTGGGACTTGAAATGCAGTTTGAAGACATAGTCCTTGTGAATGTTTTCAGACTCTGAGGGGATGGTGACTGAGTAACCCAGCAGAGGAAGGCTGGCCAGTGGATAATCATCCTGACGAAAGATAGACCGAAAGATGTCTGAGTTTTAATCGAAAATCATTAAAAAAACAAGCAGAAATCCACGTGCAGTAAGAAGAAAAACACAAATTACACAAGTATATGTACAAGTAGTCTGATAAAGCAATGAGGAATTAATATAAAGTGTAATATTTTATACTGGATTCTTAGTGCTAATTCTTCATCGATCTGCTAGACAGAAATGATTATTAATTAATTCGTCATTACATGTGATTTAAACTGTTATAAACCTTGTGTTCTAGAGCCTTTAGTTTACTGTCAGTAACTGTTTGCTGAGTGGTTTTCTTCAGGACTAATATAGATATAAAAAATGGTTTTGTATTGATTAGATGTTGTTCAAACTTTAATGCAAAGTTAAACTAACAATATTTAGATGATAGAAATACTGAGGTGTGCCATAACATCGAAATAAGCTGCCTGGGAGCCTGTAAACCTCGATTATGACACAGAGATGTAACATTCTACACTGGCATGTGACGCTTCTGATCCCAGAGGAGTCAACACTGAGATAGACCGACAAAGACGAGTGAACGTTCATCACCTGGTGAGATTTATAGAAGAACAGGCTGAAGTTGGTGAAAACGACCCAGAGCTTCTGCCAGCCGTTGCTGTTCTTGAACTTCCTCAGTAAGTTTCCTGAAAGCTGATTCTAAAAAGAAAAAACACGGGTTTGAAATCTGAAACACCATAAAGTCACGCCAGTTTCACAAGGAATGTCCAGCACTTAAACGTGTGACTTTATTCATCAAATAATTTTGTTCTTGGCTAACAAATACCAATGAAAAGCTCCAAAATAGAACTTTAAGTCTGCAACTTCCTACTTCATCATCTGAAATGTTCTTTCCACTGCAGTTTATTCTGATTCAGTTTCATTTGTAATCCACACCCTGCTGCAGTAAAGACCCACTAGGACACCAAATATGTTTTAATGTGCCAATAAAAACTGCCCCACATGAGCACAACAATTACTTCTAAATGATTTCAATAAGCATTAAATTCCCCAGCATCACGCTGTTCAATGAAATTAGCCTTTTGTGACAAATTCATTTATAACTATTCATTTATTTATTATTATGTGTGTAGTTATTCTTTTGTAGCGTATTTTTCACAGAAAACAAAATTGAGATCCTGTTGGTTTTCATGGCATTCGTTGACAATAAACTGAACGAGAAAATCACAAAGTGTCAGTGGTTTCCTCATGCTTCCCAGTAGAATGTAAATCTGCTGTTCAGCATTTTTAACTATAAATACGACGCATGAACTGAGCTGAAGATCCTTATACAAAAACATATAAACCCATCAACACCATTTTTAAAGAAAAACTGCTTCTATTGTGGATCTGACTTGGTTTGGTGTGACTGATCTATACAGCATGACACAACATCAATCTTTATCTTTATCCCATTTTTATTCTCTACCAAGAACTTTTCCTCCATTCCTGTCTGCCTGGCTCCTTTACCTCTAGACTCCTGCAGGATTCACTAAAGGAGAGGCTCTGAACACGGTACCAGCAGATAACAGACAGAGGCACTGGTCCCTGGCCACTCGGGGACCCCACTGGGGGGGCCTTATTCTCACTGACTGGACTAGGGTCCTCTACCACGGAGGAACACACAAACACATGGGGAAAAGAGAGAGAGAGAGAAACAACAGACAGGGAGGGAAGGACAGAAACACAGAGACTGAGTAGGTGAAACACAGGCATGCAGTGGCAGGAAAAAAAACACGGAGGCTGGCGTGCATCCAGACCAGGCTGTGAAGAGGACGTAGTTACAGCGACAGAGTCAGAGCAGAACGAGATCAGGGTAGGAGGCGGTCCACAAACAGGATCTGTTCCGTTAGTATCAGGACATTTAGCACATCTCCATATTTACAGACAGTCAGAGAAAGATCGCAGGAGCCAGGGGAGGAGAAAAAGAACAGGACGTCACGCAGGCAGCTGTGAGCCAAACAAGGAGGGAGCAGTATCCTCACTGTTAATCCAGCAAATAAACAGCAAATACACATTATTCACATACAACCACTTAAATATTTATCTAAGGTAATGGTCGTGTGGAACACCGAGCTGGTGAGAAGAAGAGAGACCAAAAATAGAAAAATCATAGTATCAGCATGACAGACTCCAGATTTTAAAATATTTTGCAAATAAAGCAATTCATCAGGTAATCACAGGCTTAATCCACATTGATGGAACTAATTTGGCAAAGAGCTTGAATGGAAAGCATTATTTTTAAATTCATGTCACAATTTCCAAATTAAATATGAATTTGCGAATGCAGAAGGAAATGTATAAGCTGGATGTCACGGGTAAACAAATGTAGACTCCTTTAATATATTCACTTAAATGGTATGCCCCCTCATGTGACCAAAATGTGTGAAGAAATTCTCTTGCAATGAGGAGAGAAGAAAAAAATTTATAATTTAAAAACCAAAGTGAAAAATATGGATATAGCGATTGCATCAGAATTTAGTATACGGATTTTTTAAACAACATTTTCTATGATTTGTTTTAAAATCTGATTTCACAAATGTCTGTCGTACTATACAGTTATTAGTGTGTTATAATATTAGCCAATGCTAGTAGGTACAGTAATGGTAATAATAATGGTTTATTAATAATAATAATTTTATGTTTTATTTTGAAGAACCTCCATAAAACACAGGATCTCCTGCTATGAGTGCGTCATTGAAAAACAACAGTTTAAGCTGTCCTTGCCAATATGCAATTCTTGTTATTGAAGAAAAAGTCACATTTTCCAGATTAAAATAGAAAGATTGATAGATGATAGAAAAGAAAAGAAAAAAAATGAGCAGAATTTTAATCAGACATCTTACAGAATAATATGTCTGGTTCAATAGAATAAGCCTAAATTCAACTTGTGAAGTTGAATTCAAATGATAAAATTTCCTGAATAGCTAAAGGCACCATTTTGAGGACTGTGTTGCCTTTTTTGCAGAAAAGTTTGGAAAAAAATATTGAATAACATTTGATGTTTTTTTCAGATACTAACAGGCAGACAGAATGAATGGATTTCATTTTTATATCTTCTTATCACTTTGTTCAAGGCGGGGGATTGAAAATAAAGGAAAGATAAATTTTCGTTTCCTTTAATTGCATTAAAATAGGTATAAGAAATTCTTAATAGGTATAAGAAATATTTAAGTTGGCGTGCATCACAGGAGGATACTGTTCCCACGGAGAAATAATCAAAGTGAATTAAGGTGCGGCACACACTCAGACACAGATAAAGAAGGGAGTGAGGCAGACGTGGAGAAGCAGGCCTGAGGCTGAGTGCTGAGGTTTGGCTGGTACCTCCATAGCTATGCTAAAGTCCACCATGGACACACTGGTGTTCCTGTGCCAGCACACGTGCACCATGGTGTTACCACGGTGAGGGGCGGGCCTCTCCAGCGAGGTCTGCGAAGCCGTTATGTCGTCCTCAGACTCCGCCTCCACTGTGGAGTCCTCAGGGCATTCTGGGAAAGTCAGGATGTTGTTACTGCTAGACAATGAGCAGGGTGATGAGGGGAGAAGCTAAAACGCAGACAGTATCAGAGCTTTCACGGGTGAAACGTCATTTCCTGCAGCTGGGACTTTAATCATAATGTTCTTATGGAGTTCATCTCTATCAATAAATACTGCATTACCTTCCTGCACTACAAAATGAATTAAACATTTAATATTCTCCTGTGTCGTGACTTACTGCTGTCTTCCAATTTGCTGGTCAGAAGGTCAGATGAGGGCCCATTGCTGGTTTTTGCCATCTCTATCGCCCACTTTATGTCCACCATCCACTTCTCCATCTCTGTCAGTGAACTAGAGGGAGAAACACATGTAATTATTATTCACAATTGTGAGGTTTGGTCAAGGTAACCAAAATATCACAAGGTGAATTCATGGAGGAGTTCTGACAATCTTTGCTTCCAAAGTTACAGATCAACTGTCTGCTATTTCACTGAACCTAGATCAGCCAGGTGTTACATTGAAAGATGAAAGAAAAAGGATTTAGACCACATGCCACCACCAAGTCCCAAGCTTAATTTATTAATTCAGTCATAACTGGTTGAGGATAGCCATGATTCTCTCAGTGACGCTGTGGGAAAAAAATGGATAAACAACTTTCTCATATCTTCATCTAAGTGAATGTTTCTTCTATGACCAAAAAATCCTGAATCTGTCTTCCACTCCAGAATTTGATTTATTATTCCTTTCTTAACCCTCCTGCCAACTTTCACCAAAATCCACTG
The DNA here is from genome assembly GCA_013358685.1 of Antennarius maculatus. Lineage (NCBI taxonomy): Eukaryota > Metazoa > Chordata > Actinopteri > Lophiiformes > Antennariidae > Antennarius > Antennarius maculatus. Next base: position 7,095,485 of record CM023618.1, on the reverse strand, counting down.
GATAATTTATGCTTAATGGACTGAAAGCCTGAAAACTCAATATTAAATGAAAGAAGAAAATCCTGAATATGAAAAATAATGGCTACAGAATGTGTAGCCATTACTGTCGTCTGCACAACCCCCCATCGTACCTTGCTGCCACCACCACAGACTGCTGCTGTCCGACCAACGTGAAGGCATGAGGTACACCCCACTCTTCCTCACTCTCTCTGATCTGGAGGCAGAACACAGAAAAAACATTAGACAGCAGCAGAATCTGGGACAGCGACGACCGAAATAGACAGAACTAAAGACGGAGGGAAGGATGGTGATAAAAAAGAGAGACCAGGACAAGAGTAGTCATCCTGACAGTATGTGCACGTGTGTGTGGGTGTGTGTGTTTACGTGTGTGTGCTTGAGCTGTTTTAAATAAGTCATGTTCAGTAATAACAAACTGGTGACAATCAATTGAAAGCACCTCGTGTTAAAATGAAAGATGCTTACTGTCATCCCATGGAGCTGCAGCTGCCCGTGAACTTTGAACTGATTGGTCGCTGTCATCCCTCGACTGGTGTACAAAATGACGTCATTGAACTGAGATTAAAACAAATAATGGAAATGAATCAATTAAAGGGACATATTTTTTGAATTACAAAACAAATGGTCTTCAGTCACAAAAATTCTAAGGAAGAAGAAAGTAGTCAAAACCATCTGACTATGAATAAAACCCAGTGAAACACCGGTGCTGATAATAGAAAGAAATGAAAAGTGCATACTTGTTATTAATATACATTATTAATATATATTATTCCACAGCTTCATCATACCATAAATATTTAATTACTGAAGCTATTTTTCCAATTAAACTAAACACATGTGCAAAACATTTGAATACCATAAAACAGTCAAGTTTTGAGGCAACATGTGGTTTTATTTATCTGACAAAGTGTGAGAAATTTATAGCTGGAATGAATTAAACAAAAGATGATGTTTCAAAGGACTACACAAAGAAAGGAAGCTCCATTTGTTATTTTTTTTAACTTGTTTTTGACAATACAAATGCTCCAGCTATGATAAGTCAGTTGTGAAATGGATAGTTTTATTAGTTCAGGCTACTAATTGAAATTTAGAATACGGTTTAATGTAATTAAAAGGAACTGCTGGGCCTTGGTGGAGGAATACGCTCTGCTGAGTTTATGTTTAATCAGACCAGGAATATGAGAGAGGAGGTTACCAGGAAAAACATTCGTTGTTGGAGACCTTTTCCAGACAGTTTGCTGAGGCAGCCCAATCTGATGAACTCCTGGGGGGGAGAGAACGCAAAAGATTTATTACAGACACAACACCAGGCATATGTTTGTCAAAATGTTGATGCTAGGGAGTCAGAAAGAGAGAGTTATAATCTCTACCAGACCAATTTTTTTAAAATCTTTTAACTCACTCGACCAGGAATCACAAGATTGTCAAGTCCAATTAAATCCTTCTTCAATTCTAGGAGCTTCTGGAAGTTCTCCATCTTGATTAAGCTTCCTTGGAGTTGATCCACCACTTCAGACACATCCGCCAGAGCGGCTACAGACCAAACAGGCATGACAAAGTTTTATTACTCTACAAAATCTCCTTAAAGGACCTAGGGCGTGGTTGTAGAAACACTGGTCTTAGTCTCGTACCTCTGCAATCCCTGAAATCCACATGAGTAGCTGGATAGTGTTTGCACAGGCGCTCCAGGATCTGCTTATAGTGGATGAGGCGGTGCAGAGGCCGCAGAATGAAGACATTCAGGGGGATGTAGCAGACTTTCTGCAGCTCAAAGTCCCTACAGAGACCCTCCAGCCTGTGGGAAGACCTGCACGCTTTCTCCAGCTCTAACAGAACCTCCGACTGGCGATGCAAGCTCACCGTCAGGGGCTGTGGATAAAGAGAACATACATAAATGTGTTGTAGTCCATCACTGCAAGAACTAAATAAATGAGCAATTTTCTGCAAACTGGCGCCTCACCCTCAAGCTCTCCAAGTTCTTCAGCATGACATCTCCGATGCGCTGGTAGTCTCCTTTTACGTGAGCGTTGGAGCGTCCTTCCCTGAAACAGACAAACATTAGCGTGTTTTTATCTCTGCAGCATTACAGGGTCCAGTAAACAGCAAATGAACTGTGAGGTAACACAGAAGCTCTAAAAGCTCATCTATTATTTAGATGAGCTTCACCTTAATCCAGAAAACCTCCAACAAGTTGGAAAAGGTTGTTTAAACTTTGGAAAGAAACCCACCAGCAGGTGTCTCCATTGAGCTTGTGTTTAAACATGTTGGCTGTCAGGGCCAGAATAAAGGGGAACCATTATAAATAAACTCATTCTGCATTTCAGCCATCCTCTGTAAAACACTTCCTGATATTGGACATAGAGCCTTCTAATCACTGTCAAACAACAAAGGCACATCTCTACATTATTTGAATATGCAAAGCTAAATAAAGACACGTGTTGTGCACATTATTGGCTTACGCATTTGAATTTGGCTCCTATCAGCAGAGTCTTGTTTAATTTAACTTTCAACTTTAATTTGGAAATTTAACAACCACTGGAAGCCAAAACAGGATTTAATCAAAATCATCATTTACAGCCTGCAAATTATTGTCATTAATTCTGACAGCTTATCAGTTTATGTATCATTGTGTGTGTGTGTGTGTGTGTGTGTGTGTGTGTGTGTGTGCGTGTGTGTGTGTGTGTGTGAATGTGTAATTAAGCAGAGCAGAGAGCTGAAACCCAGGGGTAACAAAAGGCCATCGCAGCAATAAAAAATTAAAACTGTGTTACATAGAAGTTGTGACAAATGGGACTAAAACCTCTAACTGCTGATGTCACTGCGTACACTCACAACCCCTCCGGGACCGTTTAAGGTATCAGGGAATGAAATGAGTCTTACCACAGGGCCAACCTCTGCTCCACCTCCCTGAGAAATCCTGTGTGGAACTTGTGCAGAGGCTCAAAGGTGGAAAAGACCGTTTTCTTCAAAGAGTCTGGAGTCTCCTCATCTTGACCTATCGCATTCTGGAAAGACTAAAAACCACAAATACCTACATGTAAGCACACATTATTAAAATACAGTTTTATTCAAATCAAGGATTTAAAATGAAGTTTAACGTCAAGTCCTGATTTTCTCATCTGGAGCCAGTGAAGAGTTTCTCAAACACAGGCTGTTGAAGGAGGGAGGAATGATAACTATCAGTGGTTTGCTGCTGCTGCTGCTTGACTTCAGTCTAATAGACATAAGCTTCACACTTAAACCCCTTGAATTCTTTGAGGATGAACTGAAGAATCAATGCCAATCATTCTTATCGTCATCTTTCTCAGTCAAACATCGAATATGGAGTGAGAGGGCACGTTGGACAGGAAACGCTTTATTTCGCTGACATGAATGCAGAGGGGAAGTTTTACGATAAGGGAGTGTGTGCTGAGAAGAAGAGCCAGCTGTTGTTCAGATGACTTCAACCCAAACAGCAGCACCGACCAGTGTATGGGAAGAGAGAGATGACACACACACACATGTGTGCACACACACACAACTGAAAAAAAAAAAGAACAAGGACATAAGCCAACCCAAATATTTACGAGATGTGTGCAAAGCTTTGGTTGAGAAAAGCTGCAGCTTTTAAATGTGTCAGCGAAGTGGAATGATGAATTTTCTTCACATGTGTGTGTCGAAACAGACAATGGCAGCTTTTTAGTGCGACCTCGTTCCCCATAGCACTTTTAATATCCTGCTTTCTTCTGACTGGAGATAAAATCGAACGTTACGGTGTCACCATAGCTTGAACTCGGTGAAATGTAAGGAAACGGACGGAACAGAAAACCCGCAGCTAAATAATCCCTTCATCTCCGCAAAAAAAAAAAAAAAACAGCCCAGTTTAGTATTCACAGCCTTGAGCGAGACAGATGAATATATTTCTGAGGAGAGTGAGCGGGGGGGAATTAATACAAAATGAAATCTCATCTGCTAGAATATTCCTGCGTCACTGTCTGACTCTGCGTTATGGCGGGCGGTCGGCACCGGAGCGGCTAACCGGAGTGATCAATGTTTTCTCCCTTGAGGAAAGAGCAGGAGAAAACAAATGGATGCAGCGTGCTGGTGAGCTTTTCATACCACGATCACCACCTCCAGGTCCTTCACGTATGTCCTTTCTGTTGTCAGCAGCTCCTTGGCAATGAAATAGGCCCGGTCTGTTGGGAACCTCTGCAATGACATCATGACAGAGAATCGAGTGTGAGAAAGAAGTCTCCAACTAACAGTCCAACTAGTGTTTGTAGTTAGTTGTGTTGTCATGTCGAAACCTAGAAAACACTCAGCTTCGGTCCCTGTGGAGGGTATCCAGGCCTGGTAATGTAGGTCTAAAGTTATTTTGAGCTTTGAAGCACAAGTTAAGTTGAGGGTTTTTTTTAAGTTTTTTTTTTAATTTGATCATAAAAAGCAGATTCTCAGAGATCTTATTGCTGTTCTCATTCCACAGACGCTTCCCTTCAAATCACCAACCTTCCTCCGGACCTCGTCTTCATCATCGGTGCGAATGCTGCAGGCGTCGTTGAGCAGCGGGCTGGTGAGAGGGGAAGGCTGCCGGCCGTCTGGACTGTGACCGAAGAGCTCCAGTGACTTCTGGCCGTTGACCATCCCATGAGGGTGACCGGACGACACGGGCAGGTGGGGGCTGCTGGACCCCATACCTGCAACCAGAAGGAGGATAGAATAAATCAGAGATAGGTTGGTGATGAGCAGATTGACAGAAAAATCACTCAAAACTGTTTTGGAAAAAAGAAATATGTCACATGACTTATACAAAATCTCGAATAGTTCTGTGTTTCTATGATTTACGTCCCTGTAAATTAATTTGTTTTAGGACAATACCTGATATCAACTTGGATTCTTGTCACTATCTTCTCACACATTGTAGAGGAAGGATTTACTGATCATGAAAAAGGCTGTCACTTGCAGCTGACATCCTTCATAGAAAAAGAATACAGACTAAACTCCTAAGTGTCTACAGATCCAGTTTGACTCAGAACCAGGTTTTCTGATAAATGGATTTCACTAGGGGGGGTCTGCCTGCAGAAAGTGAAATATCAGGCATGACCTACTGAAGTTCAGGCAGAGCCTCAGCGATACACAATCTGAGATGTAACCTGCATGAGGATCAGCAGGAATACACCCCCCCTGCGATCATCTATGCAGATCATTTTCACTCGGCTTACTTACTATACTTGTACTGCAACATGCACACCTCTTTCTTCTGTCCTCTGGTATGTCGGCACAAAACGTAAAAATGATAACATGCACAAAAACAACACTTGACTGGAACCAGACCGGCACACAAGTACAACTCTGGGAAAGGTTTGCTACGATATCTGCGGGTCAACGGAGGGGAAACTAAAAAAATTGATACAAAAGGTGAAAAACTACACACATTCATCAACAAGGCTACAGAACTACAGGGAGAATGAAGGAGAGTGGCTCTACTCTGAACAATGATTGGGGTCTTAGAAAAGATTCAGCAAGTCTGACATCATAAAGGTTGCCTTTATTTGACTAAAAATAAAATATATACATGATTAAGTGAATATAAATCTTGAGAAAAGCAGCATAAGTTTGTCAAAGACAGGGAGCGACCACAGGGACAGTCTGAGAGAGTTAATGACAGTAGAATGGTAAAGTGTGGTAACAGAGGAGTGAATACATGCACCCTTCTAGACCTGAGTTAATTTATGAATGCTTCATTGTTACTGCACTGAAAGAATCATTGGAAAAGAGCAACAACATGCATCATTCAACCCATTAACACACATCAATTTCACATCAATTTACTGGTATCAGTGAAAAAATGAGCGGTAGAAACACCCATTACACACTGTGTATTAAAGTGCTGTCCATAATAAAACTGCATGGTGTTCTAGTCTTACATTCAGCTCTCACATCATGTTCTCAAGTTACACAAAATAAAGAAAGAAAAAACAGTAAAGTGACCAAAGCACAATCTGTACATGCAAAGATGAGCACAGGCAGAACAGAATAACGTGAAAATGACAGAAACATCCTGAAGGACACCAACACCCACAGACCTGAGACTTTGAGCCACATCCACACACATTAGATATTTGAAGCTAAATTTATATCTTGATGTTTTCTATCTGCTCTGGGTGTGTTTGCACAGACCCATTTCAGGTCTGTGGGATCGCTTTGTGCACCAGAGATGTTTCCCTTCCTTTGCAAAGATCCAGTAACTTCATCTAAGAGATGACTTCTCTTTGATTTCACAGCGCCATCCTAATATATGTCTGGATCATGTTAAGAATCAGGAGGCACATGCACAGCTGTTAAGTGAGCTAAATGCAAATATTCCTGCACAACATCATCTGATTTTCCTGTATATTCCCACCCTCCTGTCATTAACAACACCATTAATGTTAATTGCAATATCTGCTGTGGTATAATTAACTGTTGGCTGGATCTTTGCAGAGAAGGGAAAGTATGTATGTCCTTCCACCACACAACACTGTCAAGAGTTTACATGCAGTTGAGGAAAAACAAAGACAGAAATGTGACAGTTTCTTGTTGACAGAAACAAAGAACAAGAAAGAATAGAAATATGACAAAAGGAAAAAAAACAGGAAAATAATAGAAGAAGGGCAAAAGAAAACTGAAGAATTGACAAACAAAAGTGCAGTGCCTTTTCTGTCAGACTGAAAATACTCGTGGACACTAAACCTGATGGGAGCTGTAGTTCTTTAACAGGGGTGACTGAGCATGAGGAAATGTCACATGACAAGTTGTTGTGCGTTGACCAAACTACCTCTGCAACAGGTATTTTACCTTCAACTCGGCTTGGTAACCCAGTTAATCATGTGGCTTTGACTAACAACTGTTTCAAGTTAACAGCAAAAAGAAGATATTGTAAACACAAACCATATCAAATACAACCCAGTGATAAATTTGTAGCACATACAGTAAATTTAGTTCCCAATCCACCAGCAAATATACAGTATATAGAATTTACTAACCTCGCAAAGAAAATAATCATTCCCAATTAATGCCTACAAAATCAGCTTGTGTTGGAACTCCTACAGTTACACAACCACGGGTCTTATAGAAACATCGTATAGGAAAGGAAACTGATACAGGCAATCATGACATGACGTGTTTGTGTTCCTGTAAAACTTCATAAGGCATCTGAGATACAGCATTAACCAGTAACTGAGCATTCAATGACTGACAGTGTAACAGAGCAGTGAATGCAAAGCAGACCAGAAAAAGTGCAACTGTGACAATAAATACTCTTTATATCATTCTCAAGTTTTAAAATGACCTGATCAGAGCCACCAACTGTTTGAAGTTTTATCATTACCAGCTATTCAGTGTTCAACTCTATCATGGCACTTGACTCAAAGACGTAGCAGACCGGAAAACAAAACCTCCAACATATAACAAAAAAGGGAAACCCCGAACAAAATCCTTCCTTCATAAAATCTACTGAAGTTTTCTCTCACGTATGACTGCTTTTACTTCATTTTTAATTCTTTTAACCTGAATTGAACCCCTTGAACTCTCCAGGGGAGGTGAATGGGAACCTCTATGTCCACTAGCAGCTGAAAATCTGTGAGCTCTCATCGTCACTAAACGCATGACATCCTTCCTCATCCGCTTCCTCATCCAGCTGGAGGCTGCCAAAGGAGAACTTGTTTCTGGGTATGACGGAAGGGGAGTCGGTCTCAACTGGATTGCCAAATATTAGGGGGCTGCTGCAGTCACCCCTGTTGTTCTCCACTTCAGACTCACTGGACTCTGAACCACTGGTGGTGGAGCAGTCGCTCATCTGAACTGCTCCCAGGTGGGTGACACCAGCCTGCTTGGAGCGTCTCTGCCCCAGACTGGAGCTGGAGCGACCCGGTGCTGAGAGGCCATTGGCCATCATGCGGCGCTCCAGAGCAGCCATGCGCTCGGCCCGAGACAGAACGGGACGGGTTTCTCGCTCTGGGGAGGATGCTCTCCGGTTTGAGTCTGGGAAGTGACGCACTTTAGAGGGCTTTTGTAAACGGGGAGAGCGACTTGGCATGGGTGAGTATCTGCCCTCATCTGAGGGATGGGAAGTAAAGCTGTAACCATTACGATCAACAAAACTGAGGGAGCTCGCTTGATGGCGGGCGTCAATGGGAGGACCTGTGACGACACTCTTTGGACCCATATGTGTTGCTGTGAGAGCGCTGCAGCTATACCTTACTCTACTATGTGGAGGGAGGTCTGCCATAGTGCTATGAACAAGATTTTGTTCAACGTTTCGGTAAGAACGTTTCGGAGAATTGTCTAAATCGTGGCTCGTGTGGGCCGCTTCCTTCAGGTAGGGATGCATCCTACCAAGAGACACCTCTTGCTGGCCCTGCAGAGCAACATGCATGCTTCCAGAACCTGAGCGATGATGGCGTAAGACCTGCTGCTCATGACTGTCATTCAGTCGTCTAGCTTGGTCTCTGCTTAAGCTATAGTCATTATCTACATCACTGTCTTTATAGAGCATAGAAGGGCTGCTGGCTTTGGTAGTGAGCGATGCTGGACCTGTACACAGATGTTCTGGGTAGGTCTGCCGCGTTGAGCCTCTTGTCTCCTCGATCCTGGACACAGACCCTGTTCTGTCGTTGTGACCGTTCCTCTGGGGAGAAGGGCTCATCCTGGTCCTCAAGGATGAAGGGTCTTCAGCACTCACCAACGCAGGCTCCTTCCAATGGCGAAGAGGAGGAGAGTCCACTCCCGGGGCACCACTCTGACAAAAAGAGACAAGAGGTTGAGAATTAAATAATTTTAAGGGCAGATTTATTGATGACCAGGTCCTTAAAAATGACTCAAACATGGGTGTGAATTAAATCTTCACAAAAGTACATCATGGACCCATGATAAGAGGTGCAACTTGTTCCCAAAGGTGTACTGACCGAGGGGTGAATTAATAAAGCTGAATAAAGTTTAAACTGGTGGCTCAACATTTAAGTGTTTATAAACCAGAAACACTCACTTCTGTTGGCACTTCATGGTGGCGTGGAGAAGGCAATGGTGACAGACGGCTGTTGTGTTGGACCCGACTGTGTTTCCTGGCAGACAGGATGTTAAAGGTCAGTGGCTAACACTTCTTGCACCTCTTTCTGCACCTGATATGTCAAACAAGTCTGCAGCCTTTACCTGTCAAATGGGAGCTTTTTAAACTCGGACTCCCTCACGTAATCAATCACCTGCTTCTGTGTACGACCGCTGCAGAGACAAGTACATGAGCGATAATAATGAGGTGTTTAGGAAGGGTTGAGATGGACCGTTACATAATAGGAAGATGCTGCTCAGGGATGAGAGTCCTGACAGATGGAGATCAGCTTGATGTGAAAACACTGATAACCTGAATCTGAAGGAGGAGCCTCGTGAAAACAGCATGGGCTTGGGTTTGGGCTTGGGTTCCTCAAAGAGGCGGAAGAAGGCGTGATATTCCACACAGATCTTCCAGAATACTTTACAACAGTCTCTGCTGGCCATTAGAAACTCCAGAGTGTCCTGATATGAACTCTAAGGGACACACAAAAACATAACTGACAGCCCCAGACACTGATGAGCTTTTCTATTTGACGCTGCTATCACGAGACGTGACTCACATTCAGGTCTGGCCTCAGTTTGATGAGGAAGCGTTTCCTCTTGAAACTCAGCTTACGGACTTTAGACCAGTTGAAGGCGTTAATCTTTGTGTGTCCCTGCAGTTGGAAAAAAACAAACCTTTGGACCTCAAGCTTTGATGAACATTCAGTTCTACCCCCAAATAATATCTACTAAAGTAAACCCAATAATTTTCACAATTACATGATGTCAGGGCTTGAAGTGTGTGACACACCTGAAACACCAGGACACCGGTGTGTGCCACAGCCAGGCTCAGCTTCGTGCCTTCACGATCCTTAGCGGGGTGAAGGCGAATCCCGTACATCTCCAGTCTACGTGCCACTTCTAGTAACTGAAAATCTGATTCTGCTGGTGTTTGACCTCTGGCAACACACAACACATCCATACTGTTATTGATTAAGGTGTTTATCTGTGTCCTATACCCTCAATGTTGCACAAAAATTGATAAAAGCACAGAACAATGAAGACATTATCTGGACATCAATATATTTCTATACAGACTTTGACTCAACATGTGCAAACTGTCACATTTATTGTGCTTTCAACAGATTAGAGAGATATATTACATTTTGTCATGTCAGATTTAGTCTTTTACTTCTAATCGAGGTAAAAGACTAAATCAGTGTGGAACCAGAATCCTCATGTTTATCTGACTTTTTTGAGCAGCCGTGGAAGCATGGGGAGGGGCTGCAGAAGCTAACTAACCTTGCTAATTCTTATCAGTGGATATGTCTTCCTGCTTCCTGTTTGTGGTACTTAATAAGAGTTTAAACTGGCCCGGCCACACAGCCAGAAGAACCGCGATTAGAGTTATCAACTTGGCAATCCTTGGGTGGAGAAAGAAAAGTCAAATCAAATGGAGCTACTGTTGGAGCTGCAGACGTGTGTGTGTGTTTCTCTCTGACATATTTCACTGTAACACAGAGGTTTGGGTTGTGTAGGGTTGGCAAAGCAAATGTGTGTACTGATGAGGACATTTTAAAAGGAGGAAGGCAGGAGCAGATCTGGAAAGTTTCCAGTATTATACTCCTAAGGGCATACCCCTCTTTAAAAGCCAAGTATGAAATGCCAACTTTATAACAAGCTGCACTTCACATTAACTTGTGCGTTAAGCATGTAAGAAAAGAAATGTGGGGTAACCCAGCTGACAACAGCTGTGTGAGTCTGTTAGAAGGCAGCCTTTTGTCCCTGAAGTAGCCACTTCTGGCCAGAAACTGTAAAACAACTTATAACGTCTAACGTTTCTGAGTTCATGTGTCGTAACATGGAGCCCTTTTAAGAAAGAAGCTATTCATTCAATGGCTGTTTTCCTGAACGTGTCACCTACGTAATAAAACTTTCCCGTGGGACATACACAACCTCTAAGACAACTTCTCCTGTTCATGGCAGGGGAGAATAAATGCTAATGGCCCCAAACTGACCTCAAACTTAGTAACTATTACTATATTAAGGAAATACCTTGTGTCCTTGTATCTGCATTTGAAAAAAATACTCACATGTTCTTTGAGTGAAAGTCCATGATCTTGTCAATCAGGGGCATTTGATCTGGGATGTAGTTGTTGTTGAGGAGGTGTGACCGGCACTGGCTCTCCTCAAAGTCCCCAATCTCAGCTGAAATGAAAAGATTCATGTCATTGTATCAAGAGAGATGTGGATAGACCAAATCCCTTTCGGATGTACCGACAGTACAGGACAAGCCTAATTTCCCCTTTTTGCGGGGAACAAAAAAAAGCATCATATGTCTTTCAAATCCATTAAAATAAAGGGTAGAACATGACCATTCAGTCGGACTCAGTGGAAAAACATACTAGTAAATATCTACTTTTTGTAGCTGGAACAATTTTCTGCCTTCTTAAAGTAAAGGTAGTTTAACTCGACAGTCATCTTTAAAATGTACCTAAGAACTAATGTCCTTTTGACATGAACTTGTGGACAAGAATCAAGTTTCCTGACATTTATATGTACAGTATCTAAGTTAGACACACATGAAATACACACAGCATAGCCCGAGAGCAAACAGAAACCTTGATGCATGTTCGTACTTCAGAGTGAGATGTGCTAGTGTGATTTGAATGATTTGCAGAGGACACCAATGGGTGTTGTGGCTGAGGATGGAACAATTTGTGCAAATATGACTTTATCACATTTTGCAGAGACATGTTTGCATGCAGTAGTTTTTGACCTTTATGAAGCCGATAATATTGGATTGACTTATATTGAGCCTCTGGACAATTGTGATAAGGTCTTTGTTGGTCAGCTGATAAACCACAGACTCATTTTTCAGTGCATGGTTTTCACTTGTTTCTGTGAATTGCTGATCTATTCGCTTCCCTTTCCTTCGGCTTTACAGAGTACGTGAAAAGGCATCTCAGATTTCTTTTTGAATTTGTTTGTACCGACAATAGATACTTTGCCAGTTTAGATGTACTTTGTTGTGGTGCATTCAATTTGAATGGTAATGCTGCCTCAGTAAGAGGTTTCTGCCAATAACTGGATGTGAAATAGAGTGACTTACGCCTACTGTGACGACACACACATACCCTCTACAGATAGATTCAACTTTCTTTGGCAAATATATTTCAAGTCTCAGAAGTCTCTAGTGGGAGAACGAACAAAAACTAACTCTTTTGCATGTCTAACTTCGCTGATCTTGTCAGAATGAATGTTGTCTTTGATCATTTTTATGTAGCAGATGTGTCTCAGAAATGTGAGGTTATGAATATGCCCAGTATTTCCTACGGCACCATGATATGCGTGGTTGTTAACAAGCACTTCTGTAAGATTATGTTCAATCATCTGACTGAAAGGTATCCATGGCAACACAGATAATCGATTTTCAATGGTGTGCAGAATGCTACATGACAATGTTTGATGATAAGCTCTGTGTGCGAAAAGCATAGTGTGTCTTCAAAGCCAGTTATCTGATCAGTCATCTCTTTGGTCTTTGAATTAAATAAGGAAACAGGAGCTTACCCTGGATAATGTGGGACACCATCAGCGCAGCGCTCATGTCATTACAGGTCAGACGTCCACCTGAAACATCCTGTTTGATCTGGAGGGCAAACAGGTACCTGGACACAAACACAAACAGCTGTCTTATAGGCGTCTGCTGCTGGAACAAGAGTACATTTTAGTGAATTAGAATCTCAGTATCAGGTTATTTTGAATGAAATGTGCAAAACAACAACTGAGTGATTTAATGCACATCCCAAAGTTGGTATGAGTGAATTATTGTTGGTTGATGCACATCCTGCGATTATAATAAAATTTTTTAAAAAAGATAATAAATCTGCGTCAGTTGCATACTGACTGTTTCCTATGTCACACGTCTATGCTGGTATTTTTATTCCAATGTGTAACACCTTACCTGTGCAAATTTTCAAATAAAATATCCTGATCAAGACTACTTAACATGAGTGACCAGACAGATGCCTACACTGTGCTGTTAATTCTTGTATTTAACAATATTTACAACCTATTATCTTTGTTATGATGCATGAATGCTCCATGTTTAAAGATGAGGCTACGGTGTGTAAAAGTGTAAAGTACGTTTTACTACATGTCAGATATTAAGGAAGATTTACATTACATTACACATGCAGGTTAGATATGTGGAGGGTTGGCCATTATTAATTGATCCTAAAATCGGACTCCATCAGAGTCATTAAGAAGAACTTTTATTTTTCTTGTGCTTATTGTCACAAAAGTGGTATTACTGATGACAAGCCAGTGGCAGTGATCCACATGGTGACACGGATATGCAAATGAGTCATTCAAAATGAATGAAACATTCTCTATGGTTTATATTTAAATTGTTTTAAGCATATTTTTTCTTTTATTTTTATCCTTCTCAAAGATCCAGAATCAAGAACTGCATTATCATTCAAAACGCTTAGTATTTCTGCACCAGACAGAGAAAACCGATTTCCATATTAGGACACAGACACCAGAAAATTATCAGCTCCACGCTAATCCCCAGACGACTCCATCAGAAACATGGGGGCTATGATATGTGAGTCGCGCTGCTGAGCAGGCAATAAATCTATTGGAAACCAGGGAATGTGTTGCCTTTATGCTAGTGCAACTCAGGTCACAGTTGAATTCATTTACATATACACCAGAAATATAGTGTATAAAAGCAAAATCCACTGCCATTTGGATGTAGAGATTAAAGTGATGTGATTCTGTGGAAACAGGCTCACCTTGTTAGATCCTCCAGCAGCTGGGCATGATCTGGAGGGAAGAACTTCACAGCAAACCTCAGGATCGTGTGTTTCGGTCCTGCGCGCGCATGTATGTGTGTGTGTGTGTGTGTGAGAGAGAGAGAGAGAGATATTTCAGTTAAATATACTTCACTTGCACTTTTTGAATCTTGCTATGAATCCTATCTTCAGGTAATTTGAAATCTGTTAGATCAGGGATGTCAAACTCATTTTCCCCGAGGGCCACATCAGCATAATGGCTGTCCTCAAAGGGCCAGATGTAACCTAGTGGGATATTTAGTCAACATTACGAAGCTTTTAAATAATGCAGTTTGTGACCGGTATATTTCATTGCTCTTAAAGGTTATGACGGATATTCATTCCAGATAAAACTATAACACGAGGATATCTGGAAAAAAAATACGGTTGAATATTCAGAAGTACTTACGTCTGAGCTGCTTGATAATGGGTTTGATATGGTCTAACCAAACCTGTGGAAATAAAGTCAGATATAATTGAATATTTTGCAGAAGCACAGCAAAGAAGCTCATATTTACTGATTTCATTCTCATCCTCACTCACCATCATCTTTTGATGGTTTTGAAACTCCAAGCCAAAGTAGTCGCCCTCAATGAGATTCATGTGGGAGCAGACCAGGTCAAACAGCACCTTGCCTGAGGCTTTTTGCTACATACAAAAGAAAAAAAGACAACAGAGAGTTGTAGTTAAATAAGAGTCTTATGCCTTCTGTGTTTTTATGGCAAGTCTTTTTTTTCTCAGCAGTTTAATCCATGTCACGTCTATTCTAAAAGACAAACTTGGGGAAAGCTCAATGATAAGATGGACGCAAAGCAGCAGTGATAAAAGGAAGCTTGAAAGCTTGAAAGACCCTGTCAAGCTCTTTGGTAAATAATACTCTCTAAGCAGGTCACAGTTCACAGTTCTGCTGTCATTCAATCACTCTGTTGGCCACAATAAGCTACTGCAGCTACAAGGAGTCAAACTCATCTTGTGCTTTCAGAGTCTTTGCTGTCAATGATGATTGATACACAGCCTCCGAGACTGTAATACACTTTGATATGTAGGAATAAAAAAAAACTATCAGGACAGAAAGACCTAAAACCATACCGCCATATCTCTGAAGCAAGAGAAACATTCCCATGGAAGGTCAAACAAATGTCAGGAATTTCCACAGAAACAGGGACACCATACAGAGACACAGAGCTCAGGCAGACTTTCTGCCTGGCTGATTTCTCATGACTAGTTTGTACCAGAATGAGTGCTAACAGCAGTTCTGGATAATGATCCAGAACTGTGTCTGAGCGCATTTCTAGGAAGCAGTTAGTCCTCTCCTGTTGCATTGGACAGTGAGTTGCTAAGCCACACGTCGCTGCAAGAATTCTCTCCAAGCAAATGAAAAGCTTTGACATCCTTCTTTTTATCTGGCAATTAAGAGGTATGCCAGCATGAAAATCAATGTAGTTTTTAAAAGGTCAAGAGTGACACTGTCTGTGTTCCTATTAATGCTTACTAAGCCCCACCAGCTTAATGAGAGGTTTTACACTTTAGCAACCATATCCTTAATCTCCCCCTCCCTCCCAAAGAGAAGAAATAAAACGCCTTCGCTCCTCACATCTCCTCTACCAGTCCATCCTTCTTGTGCACTGAGCTACTGTCTTTCTCCAGGTTGCCTCATGCAGAGCATAAGGATCTCTACCACTGAGGATCAGCTGTGGTGGTGCTGGTGAGGTAGGCCTTCACCGACATGCAACCAGCAACCCCTGAATGAATCCTGTGTCTTGTGTTTAATGCACTGCTTTGGACAAACGTGCTCTGTGGTGGATGCAGGAACCAGACTGGCAGACTGAATGAATGAATGAAGTGACGGCTAAAGAGTTTCTGTCTCGCTGGAGAGCTCTCATATCCAGCCTCGTAAATCTGTTGTCAGGGTAAAAATGATGACGCCCGGCGGAGATGGGTAAGGCCAGGCTGATTAGAACAGGCAGTGGTTGATTAAAGGCAGATGTTGTAGATTGGAGTTATGGTGCCGCCATTTACTCTGCTGTAGCCGACAATACTAGAGCACTGTCCTTAATGAAGCAAAAGCTTCAGAGATTGACCGCCGTCATGATAAGAACTCTCAGAAGAGGCTCTGTGACACAGTTCTCGCCACATCCCTAAGACTCTAAAGTCTAATGAAGAACACAGGCATAAGAGGAATGTCTTAAAAAACTTAACTCTGGGCATCTGCAGGATTACAGACGAACAGAATGTAGGAAAAAAATACTAGTGGCAAATGTGAAAAGGCTCCAACCTACCCTGAGAAAGCTACATCTAAATGGGGCAATCGCTTTTTGTACAACTCCCATATGATATCCCAAAAATGTGTCTGACCTTGTCCTCAAACGTCTCATTCAAAAGCCACAGGTGTTAATATGCTACTGCTACAGCATCATGTCCTGGGAAGACTTTCTGAAATATTTTGGTATTAGTCCGCCAAGATTTGTTCTAATGCAGCCACAAAAGCATCAGTGATGTGTGATACAACCTGACTCACAGTCATAACAGGCATGTGAAGTCAAGACCATGCTTTTTCCACTTGGTGAATGCTTGTTGAAAAGGGAATTTCCAAAACCAGCACAACATTGAAGTCACACTGTTGTCTAAAGTTTTACTGTCTACCATATAAAATGAAGATTTAACTCAAAGTAACCCGTCCAAAGAACAGAAAAACATGAAAACAGAAGCGCAACACCCAAAAGTTTGAGTAGTAGGAGTAAAGTCTGAGTGGTGTAGATGGTAAGGATTTCATCTCTGCTGTTTCAGAGACATCGATCTTTTTTTAAGATGGACTTTCTTAACTTTCAGTAACTCATCAGGGTTTGATACATAGTCAACATGCATAAAAATTAGGGATCTGAAACTGGAGCAGCTAAATAGAATACAGCCATCGTTAGTTCCATTATTTACACTCGTTTCCATTTGTGATGTGTAAAAATGTCTCCGATGAAAAATTACTGAAAGGTCTTTTTTTATATAGCAGCAACTTGGCAGTCATCTATGCAGCCACAGAGTCTGGTGAGGACTCCTTCAAAGAACTCTCAACCCATCAAAAATGACACAATAGCACACTTATTTATTGGTCGGTATTGGCGGCCAAATGTCAGAATACGTAAGGGTTTGCATCACAACTAGCAGATGTGCATGGCACGGCTGTGAGATTAATGCAAATGTAAGGAGATAGAAAACTATTTCATGCTGTTTTTGTTCAGCAGCTATAATGTTTGTCATATTCAGTGGTGGTTTATCATGATAATATCTGATAACTAGTGCTGGACACAAAGACAGCTCATTAAGTTCAAAGCAGTTACAGAGGAACACAATAATTTCTTTTGAGGTGTCTAACCTTTTCACGTGACAAATGAAGGCTCAACATTCACTCTATTTTGGCACATTTTTGTTCTCCAGTCTTGAGGGATATCTTTAGCTGCTAAACGCTCCATGATGTTCACAAACTAGCTGCAAACTTCTGCTAGTTGGCACTGAGCAGTTAGTACACAGCTGGCTTTAAGAACTTTTTCCAGTGTTACTTGTCAAGAATGATGCTCTGTGTGGTCAGAAAGGTTATGGCTGGGCGGCTAAACAATGAGCTGAAACTCTTTACAAAAACTGAGGGCAGCTACAGAATAACTTCTAACTAACTTCCTCACCCTGATGTACACGATTTCTCATCACCCCTAGTGGATTTCATGTAGGCGTCTCGGTCAGCAGTGAACGTAAAGTTCAACAAAAATTTCATGCTCGGAAGATTACAGTTTTTTTCCATCTGCAATGCCAAAAAAAAAAATTCAACAATCTTTCTTTTAATGCATCTTTGTAGAATAGAATTGGAGCTATTTTACAGAGGAGCATCCTGATTCAGCAGGTTCCATCCCCTCGGAGGCAGAGAAGAGAGTCAGTCGGGGTTCATTACATTTGTGCATGGGCTCATTGGATGTTACTACTGCTTACATGTGTGTGGACACCAGCATCCTTGCATCACTTCATTGACCTTCGCACGCTCAGGTTGACAGAGGAGGGCTAAATAAAGATGACAGCGATGTCGGCACATGTCTGCGCTGGGTTTTCACTTCAGATACAAATACCTACACCCCATACCCAATCTACACACACACGCACAACACACACACACACACACACACACACACACACACACACACACACACACACACACACACACACACACACACACACACACAAACACAAAACAGGAAAAAAAACAAAAACCATGAAGGTCAGGTGTAGAGTAGCTTTGTTCTGTACCCCTCCAGGATATTTTGGTATGGCCCACTTCACTTGTAATAAAACAATCCAGGCGGTCCTCACCAAACCCCTCCTGAGGGAGTGTGGCGGGTAGACAGCATGGGTAGTAAACAGACTGCCGAAGCCTTTAGGCTACAGACAAACAGAGGACGGCGGGAATCGTGGCTGGTTGAATGTGGGAGACGTGATGGTTCCAGAGCAAAGGACGACGTGATAATGTTTTCCACTGTTGGCTGGGATATCAAGCAAGGATTTTAAACATTTCACTCCATTTTTTTCTTATCTTGCATCTCGGACCAGACTGCTCCAGTGGCCCCCTGCTGCTCTATTTATACCTTGAGAGATAATGGAGCAGTCATCTCACACCAGGGAGGCTTTTCAGCTGTGACATTCAGCCACATCACAGGATACTGATCGAGGTCAAAGATGAAGAGATTGTTATTTAAAGAAAAGATTAAACCAGTGGAGGAGAGGGAAAGGTCACTTTTATATCCAGATGTCTATCAACGGTGCTCATTGGAAAACACGGCACATTTTGGGCTAGCTTCGTGTCCCTAGGCCGAAGTGGTGCAGTCCAAGATTGGATATGTGCGGCTTTTTGGATGCAAAAAAACCCCAAAACATAGAGGAGATACAAGAGATACAAGATACAAAAATACATCATCATCATCACCATCATGATAATCAAGTGAATGTGAGCCATCACCATAAGCAAATCAGCTCTGAGCATGAATACAACGACGCTTGAAATTTGAACGTAGCCTTGGAGATGAAATGCTGGCGTCGAAAGATGCAGTTTCACATATTAAGCAGCATCAGTGAAAATTCTGCTGGAACGGTTTATGGTTTCTTTCAAGTGAGCCATGGCTGCTCTGATAAAGATTACAGAACTGCTTACAGTAGCAAAGCAGATGCTTTCCCACACTGACTCCTCCGGGTACTGTTGTAGAAATCACATGAAGGGAACTCAGCGCCTAGCTGTCCCACATTCCCAAGGGTTTTGCCGTCTTTGTTTGTGTTGAGCAGGTGTATGGTGAGCATTGTAAATGAAGGGTAGGGCAGAGAGCACGGTATCAGCCGAACCTCAGTGACATTCAAGTCTTGTTCTGCAAAGGCTCCCAGGGTGACTCGACTACAGTGGAGGCAGCGGGGAGGCAAACCTCCTGATAATCCTGTTAAATTACCTCTGTACTCTCTCAGCACACACACCGATGTGTGACCATGCATATGTTTAAAGGCCTTGTGGTCACAATTATGACTGTTCTAACACAAGATAATGTGTTTAAATGATTTCAGTATCGTGTTTCTCCTCGTTTGCTCTTCATCCCAGATCATCCAGGCTGCAGATGAAAGATATTGACAGAAAAATGAGAAGAGAAGTGAAGATTGAGCTCTCACAGCTGTCAGAGTCACTCTGTCACAGTAGGCCAGCCCCCAGGCCCTGAGAGGACAAGCATGAAAATAATGTTCCCCACATTCAATAGAGGCTGAAGTTGAGATAGAGGTAGTTGCTCTTCAGCAGCTACTACCTCCTCCTACTCCTCCTCCTCCTCCTCCTCTTGTAGATATTTTCCCCACTTTCACTGCCTCCGTCTGTCAGCCCTGGCTGCCAGAAACATATTGATTTTGCATGAAGAATAATTAAGTGTCCTGTTGTAACCGCTGTGCAGCTGAATATGTAACAGTGCCATGGTGCTGTGCATTTGTGCAAAGACCTTCCACCGTTAGCTAGGGCAGCAGTCACACAAAGTATCATCTATTCATTGCAGTTGCAGACGATCCAACCAACACAACTTGTTAGCCTCCCAAATAATAAGCTGTGATATTGCATTAAACATAAACCCACTACAAAACAAAGTCTTACTATGCCTCATTTAATTAGCAAGCTTTCACAGAACCAACATGACGCTTGAAAGGATTCATCTCAACAATTCTGAAAGTGATATGTATGAATCTTAACAATTGCTTGAAGGGACTTTTGGTGTGGGGAAACTTTGGTAGGGAGTCCCTGGTGGCATTTGACCCCCACGCTCCCAGGAGCAGAAAGTGGAGGCAGAAACAAAAAGAGAAAACAGGGTGGGGGAAGGGTGCTGACTATGAGAATGAGAATGAAGTGGAGGAGAGGGTTAAGTTGCTTCATACTGAACTCCAAGCAGGAGCGATTGAGCTGTGGTCCCTTTTCCTGAAACTCTGCTCAATAGCTTCAATAAAATATGCAGAGAGCAAGTTGAGGTTTTAAGGCAGCTGGAATTACCAGAAGGATTGACCTTTTTTTTTTTCCTTCATCTGCTGAATCCTTTACAGACGACTTGAAATTCTCAGCCCATGCTGGTTCTTCTTGGCTAGCACCCCTTCACAGAGCCAGGGATTACTGTCGCTCAGGGGGAGGATACATCATCTCGTATAAGGAGGAAGCTCCAGATTTGCTAAAAACTACATTTTAAAACTGATACTGCCAGAGTTCACGACCATACATGGAGATGAGATGACATGAAAAAGGCTGACGAATGGAAAATGCAGGTTTTATCACAAGGAAAATTTGTGCTTTCCGACTAATAAATAAATATATAAATACTGAGACTATAAATTGAGTAATAGATATCTACGTAGTTACGTTGACAAGACTGTATTCAGCCATTCATTCACTCATCTTCTATATATCCGCTCTGTCCGCTATCGTGGGTCACTGGAGCCTATCCCAGCTGACTGGGGGCACGAGGCAGGGGACACTCCGGGCGCGATGCCAGTGCACCGTGGAACGATACAGTATGTTGCATTAAATAGTGTTTGACACACATCCTTCTTTCCCTTAGTGAACCTAGTTAGTGTGCAGTACTTTTGATATATGCTATGCGGAAGATGACCTTTGTAAGACTGGTAAAATTAGAATGTAGAGGACAAAGTGAAATGAGTATTTTTGAGGGCACAACAAAATAACATGGCTGATGATGCTACAACAGTTTACAAGATGTGTTATGGACATGATGGATACACAAACAAAAAAAACATGTGCAACATCATGCTGTAAGAAATGTTTTCAACTGAAATGTCTTTGTCACGAAGACACTTTCAAAAACAGCCCTTGATCAAACATTACTCGGCTTGGATGTGGCAATTAAATATGCATAATTGTGGAACATGAAGCAAGTGAACTGAAGAACATTTAACAACACCAATGCTTTTTCTCTGACATTTCCGTGTGAAGGAAATTCCCTGCAGGATTTAGAGACAGTGAACTCCCTCATGAAGCTGTGAAACACTGTAAATGTGAAAGCAATCAATACGTTCATTAAGACATTAATTAACAACTGAGAGACAACTCCTGCAAGGTCAGGCAGAGACAAACCTTTAACATATATTCTGAATAGAAAATGTGTCAGAGGGGTGGTTCTTAACGACTCAGATTAATTAAACAGCTTGTAGGCTCCAGCCATGCCTTGTCTGACCCTCGGGGCGACATGGTCTTATTATAAATGCACCAGGGAACTGAATCAAAGGGATAATCTAGTGGTTAAGGCAGTGATGGCAGTATTACACTTAAAGATTCATGATTACGTGTGCTTTACATTTAGGGCAGCTATGGACGGAGCCATTAGAACATTTTCTGCATTTCTTTTATATTCATCTGGGTTTGTTTTCAGAGCTCTTAAGGACAAGAATGAGACAAATAAAACAGCAAGACCACCAAACTGGATGAGCTGCAACTCACGCAAGGCTCAAGGAACAAACACAACAAACAAGAAAAAGGTCAAGCGAAAAAGTGAAGTATAAAAACCTTGAGTCTGGATGTACATTACGTTGCCTTGCACAGGCACGTTATCACAAACACCATATTTGAAGCTGAAACTTCGAGGCTCCACTGTGTGTCCACTGTGTGCCCAGTCTGTTCCAGGCTCAATCAGATTGGAACAGACCGGACACGTTGTGGTAATACTAGTAAATGTGAAACGCTGTCTGTAGTAACAGCAGCCTGTTAATTTTGGAGCAGACACATTCATCTACAGAACAACAGATGGAGCAAATAATAATAATGTGATTATGATATGGCACACATGCATTATTATTAAAAAGTAGGTAATATGCAATTCCTCCCACTTTCAATAAAGTGCCAAACACAGCACAAATAAAAAGAGAACAATTTAACAAAAATGACCACTCCTTCATTAAGGTAACCAGCCCCAAATACCAAGGCATGGAGATTGAAGGGAAATTACATCAGTTGGAGAAACTTAACTTGGATCGTATCATTTTCAGGCTGGAGTTGAAATAGTCCACCGGAGAAGTAGCAATGAGTGAGTACTGACCATTCCACAGGAGGATTTGTGTAGAGGGACAACAACAGACTGCCCATCCTAGAATGGAATGAGCCCTGAGGTAAACCCTGTTGAAAACTTGTGTGACTGCCATCCCCCGGTATCAGTCTATGAGGAGGATTAATAATGCTTTAGTCAATGCTGGTGGGGGACACACACTAATTACTGATGTAATGGAAGTTTACCCCCTCTAGCTGACCTGTGAAAGTATGGTGTTCATGTTTTTATGGCTATTTTTGTTCCTGATTAACATAACCATTAAAAAAACAAGTTATTGTTTCCTTAAAATATGACAAAACCTACCGAGGGAAATAAGCAGATGAACTCACATGTACTTTTTAAGTCCCATGAGAAACAATTATGGCCATCTCTACCAACTACTAAGCAGATTATTCCTAATAATTTATTGATGAAATAAGATGCTACAAAAAGGTTTTTAAAATGCTCATTATGCACCACATTGATTTTTTTGAATGCATGCCACTGCGCCTATTCCTCTACTATCTAAAATATCCAAAACATATAAATAACAAATACTGATGACATCTTATATGGTATAACTTTAATATTTCCATATTCAAATGGATTTTTTTTTTATTCGACCAACAGTTGTTTTTTAACTAGCCACAGCTGCAGAGGAAAGCCTCTGCTGACAGACAGCATCCCTCAGGCATCAACAGAGAGCAGTTTTCTGTCATTCCACTTCTCTCCAGACCGCCGCCGCCAACGGGACACCCTGGGAAACCACGAAGACCTGAGAGCTTGTGTGGCATTAAATGCAATTCCTTCATTGTCTGAAACAAACAATTGTCTTGAGGAAATCTGTCAGATGTTGGTACCAGTCTTACCCATAATCTCCACCTGTAATAAATAATGACAGCTGCACACACTGCTTTACTGGTGAGGCCAATCAATCTGCCTCCATGAGATTAGCCTTAAACGACTTATCCCTCAGAGCAGCAAATCCAGAGGCCCTGTGATGTAGTCCAGTTACTGTATTGATAACTACTGGGACCTGGCATGCAATACACTGACAAATGTGGTTGAATACTAAATTTCAATCAATGAGATTTGTAGGACATGTGGTGTCAAAGGAAATCACATCAAAACCAAGCATTGCTGAACAAATATGGAGTCAAAAGTTGCAGAAGAAAAAGCTCTAGGTATACCCAAAGGATAAAAATCAATACCATAAAGACCAAATAATGTAAACCTCCAATTATTCCATGACCAGCGTGGGGGTGTGCTGGGATTTCCTCATAAGAATACGGTTGACCTTTCAGATTTGAGATGACGCAGATCGAGTGACGAGAGTGTCACATGAAGGCTACTCCTCCTGTGGATGAGGATTAGGGTCAAAAGCAAAGAAATCACTCTAGGTATGAGAAAACTCTCTGATGCTGCTGGTTTAATTACAGAACAGAGAGATGGTGCCTGAATTCAAAATTTGGGATCATTAAATCTCAGCAAAAAGCACAAAATAAACTCCACTTGATCTGTGAGGCTGTATAAGAAACAGAGGTCCACACCAGCATGCTAACATGCCTGATACTACTATCTCTGTTTAGTTTGTTCGCGTGCTAACATGGTTGATTAGCATATAATGGCATGGTGCCATTTGTTAAGCATTGACTAATTAATAGAAAAAAAAGATTACATTGCATGGTATTCAATGCAATAATTATAAGGCATTTATTTCCCACCAAACCATATTTATAAACCTCGTGGTGGCAAGAGATGAAAACTAATGACTTAATGCCAAAATCATTAAGAACAACTTCCCTGGGGACCATCAGTGTCAATCTACCCCATATATCCTCGTAAGATCCAGCCATCCATTTTCTTGTAGACAAGTCGAAGACAATCGTCTCGTCTACAGCCACTAATCTACCCTGCGGGTCACGGGTGTGCTGTAGTCTATCTCAGCTGGCTACTGGCAAGAGGCAGGGTACACCCTGGACAGATGCCAGCTCAGCGTGGGGCTCCTTGTAAAATTAGATCTATGAAACCTTTTTGGTGTGTTTGTTTGACATAAAACTGAGATTGTAGCACCGATAACACAAGTGCACCTAAACATTTGTGCCTTCGATGATTTTTGACAAAATTTCCATGTGTGACAGACGTGACTTCAAAGACGCACACAGACACACTTTGTGTCAGTAGATAACAATATCGGTGGAACGAGACCCACGTTAAGACATGGGACAACGTTTCAGAGACGCTCTGAGCCACTGACCTGAATGGTTTGCTCCACTTGTCAAGTCCTTTTACCACATGATAGATACTCCATGCAGCACTACCCTGGCATTACACTGCAGCAGTTTAAACGTTCAAACCTTGGTGGGCTCTTTCTACACAGCATGACAAAAAGTGGACACTATCCTGAGGTGAAAACTCTCATCTGAGGTTGGCAATGGCAGACTCAAGCACAAACAGCCAACCAAACACGACAGGCAAAGCCTCTGTGAGGACAGCTGTTGCTCCATGTCTGTAGGCCACGAGATCCAGCAGGAATTCAGGCCTCTGTGACTACAGAATACCAATTCCTCTCCACCGGAAGACCAAGAGAGCCCAGTAACCATGGCAACAAAAAGAAAATAGTGATTCCTGACCTCTGAGGGGAAAAAAAATGTGGAAGAATCATCGGCAGAAGAAAGGAATCATGTGGTTAAGGTTAAAGAGTAAGTAATTAAATTCTTGTAAAATTCTACTTTAATCATTAAGGGAAATGTGTCCTCTACTTTTAGAGACACAGCTTTTCGTTCAGTTTCGTCACATAATAACGTGCCAATTACTGCAAACATAACCATTATTTTGGGAAAATATAATACATAGGAAGCAAACGTCTGCTCAAGCACAACCTTTTTTTTTAATGTGCAATAGGGTAGTGGGACTCGAAGCTGACTGATTCCATAAATGGGAACACTGACTCGTGCTTTAAAGCGCTGGGCTCTCACTGACCCACCGCTCTGACTAGTTTAACAACACATAAACAATAGATGAGAAGTGGACATGAGTGTTTCTGCCCCTAAGAGGGTTAAGACACGATTAGTGTGTTTTTGGACTGAATGCATGACTGGGGTTTGTCTTGCTGAGTGAGGTTGTTGTTGGGTGCAACAGTGAGGCTTTCAGTTTCACAGTGCTGGCACACTTTAACCGGAGTGGACTTCCATGGTAACCTATGGTATGCAGCAAGGCTGTCTGAGAGGAAGTTCAGCTGACAGTTCCAGATCCCAGATGTAGTTATTATTGCCTTTGCTAAGCATTGATTTCTTTGTTTGACTGTATGCAGGTTTATTCAAACAGTTACTAACATATGTTGATTACATTTTCTTAAGTGATACACAACAGTCCAAGGAGCAATTCAGTTAATTTTGGAGGTGATCAGGATAATTACAGTCCCACAATGCTCTGCTCACAATTTACTGCCTGCCGAAGGTGTTGAATAGGGAGATATGTGGAGAAAAGCTGCAGTAGTTCCTCCACAGGAGGGCTCTTCTGTTGCAGTTTGTGTTGTCTGATTTCTGTTTGGTTAAGGTTTCAAGTATTTAATTAATATTATGAAACGATGAGCCAACTTTTGTTGTACAACAAGTTTAAAAATAGATGTTGAAAATAGTTTTTATGGACTATACGTAAAACATATTTCATGGTGTTTTCTTCACTGTAGTGATTGTGTCATCACCTTGGGCATAAAACTAAGCAAACTGAAGAAACCCCTAAGAAGTACAGATCTGTTCTACAAAGCATGCATGAAAATTCATTGAAATTCCGTGCAGATGTTTTTATAGGAATGTAGACAGATTATAAGCAGCTACACACAGAAGCACAAGGGTAACCTGACTTGCCCCCTTTCCTGGAGGAATAATAACCACCTAATGTTGGCAACTCATTTTATAAAGTTACAGAAAGTATGTGGAATTATCTCATTGTTTGCAAAACCACTTTTATCACTTGTCTTCATACTGCTTGTGTGCAGTACATCTACCCTTTCCTGTCATGACCTAATTTCCCCCCTGACCTGAAATCAGACTCTGGGTTTATGAGCATGAACATTTTAGCTGTACTACTACTGACTGCGCTCAGTGTAATCTAATAAAACAGGCTTAAGTTGTTTTCAGTGTAATTTTACAAACTAAATATATCTGTACATGGCTAAAAGTTTCCATGCTGCCTCTGTTTCTGGGAGGTTAACAGAGCGAATGAGCACCTAGACAATTTTACAGCATAAAGGATTTAAATGAAATTTTAAAAAGTGGGTCACATTAAGACCGCAAGACCTGTGTCTCCAGCTGTAAACAAGATTAAACAATTAACTTCAGTTCAACCATCCTAAAGAGAGCAAATAGGTATAAAATATGCATCTGCACACAAAAAGGAGCACTGGCACTGGCATCCAACCTCATCACACTCCTACTATGCATTACAATGAAGAAGAACATCTTTAACTGGTGATCTATTATGTGAATTGAGTTTAAGATGTGTTAGCACTTAACATGGTTGACCCACTTATTCAGCCTCTGCAGCTGACAGGGACACAAAACAGAGAGGATTCATTGTGACTTTGACAACAGCCTGTAGGAGCCTGAGCACTGACAGATGCTCTGGAGCAGTCGTTTGGGACTCCGGAGACCTTAAATGCCCCGAGCAGACCAACCCCCCCTGGCTTTTTGAAAGAGGGACAAGTACTTTGATCTCTATCAAGGGGCATTCCCTTCGCGTCCTCCACAAATTTCAGAATTCTTTAGTGCTGGACTTCAGTGCAAAGACTATCAACAGCTCGAACGCCCAATCGAAAGCTCGAAGGAACCTGAACACGGGTGGGAGCAGAGAACTCATTGGTAGTGGTCTTGCTCCAGCACACATGAAATCATCTAGACTGCTGTCCTCCATTACCTGTTATGCACCAGTTCCCCCTTTTAACAAGGAGGACACGAGGGGCAACGTGTCATCAGGTCAATACCTTTCCAGAGTCCAGCTACGAAAAATGATTTGACATTTAATACTATTCGTCTTTTTCACACTCTCTATCCCCCGCACATACCGCTCCCTCACTCTGATTCGTTCACCTTCTCTCTCCCTCCCACACATCTCCTCCATCTACCCGAGAGACCTTAAATTCAATTACTTGGATGCAGCAGTGGGAGGTGGACTTAACTGCACAGGTACAGCTAAAAGGAGTTCTGATACGCAACATGCCGAGCATCTGACTTCACCCCCCTGCAGAGAAATGACACTGACCAAAAACAGACCCAGGGTGAAAAGCAGAGAAAAGCAATTTTAATTAGTGATAAATCATGGAGGAATAACCCCACCCCACCCCCCAAAAAAGGAAGAGCAGCACATCTTTCTAACTGATTAGCCCATGTCTACAGAAGGTGAGGCCAAGAGCGCCTACGGTAAAATCGCTACAGGGTGAGAATAACTCTCATGACATCACACTGCTGGTCTGGCCTGACATGTTCATTAGTCCTCTGAATCTCAATGAGATATTCATAACTCAATTCATAATTGAAGAGGGCCAATGCTGAGTTGACACTGCAGAACCAAAGGCTCCCACAAGGATTGCGTCCTTTATTTGAGGCCGGGAGGACATCACACAGAGGGAGTGGAGGCTCGCTGGGAGCAATCCCACCGCCACACCCATCACGTCGCATCATATCTGCCCTGCCCGCTGCTATGAAGTCATTGTAATACAGCGCCACAGTTCACCAGCTTAATGAGAGGATTAGGACGCTCTCATTAAAGGGCAGCGTTCAATGGAATAATGTATGAGAATAATATATGAGCACAGGCGTGAGCAGTCAAAGAATCTGACTTCATGTGTCTGTCACAGATGACGCACAAAAGAGATCACAAGCCATTTCTGTATTCGTCTCATCCTTTATCTGTGAAAACAGTCAGACGGGCAGATAGTCGGCTTCACGTCTAGCTCAACCAAACAAACACGAGCATCTCCAACGAAGAGACATTCATCTTGGTTACCATAGGAACAAGACTTATTATAAAGGTATTGCTTTTTCCAAAGCAACCTTTGCACAGTATGGAAAGCACAGCGGAATTACGTTGTCAGACACGACCTGACATTATTAAGGACGGCTTTCACAGGAAGCTTTGTGCTCCTTTAGTAGGAAAGGGTGAAAACGCTGAAGCTAGATTAGTTTCTCCATGAATTGTAAGAACACATCTGTTTGTGCTTCACAGAAAGAGAAGAGATGACATTCAAACAATGACCAACAGCTCACATTCCTGCCACACAAATTCCCCATGCTCCCCTCTAAAGATGACGTCCTTTCAGTAGCTGAATCTCACAGGAAATAAACCAGAGGAGGAACCACAGTTTAGCTCCGCACATTTCCACCAGATGCATGACGAGCATTTCAATTGAGTATGACTTCAAAATAAACTATAGAACAGCCTGGACTCTCCTATATTTATCCTTTTAATTAATCTACTGCTCAATAACTCCTTTATTGTAACTCTTTCAAATTTATGAAACAGTTCAACAGTCCGTCAAAAGGTGGTGAAACATGTCCTGGGGAGGATTTGTGGCTGCATGCTTAAATCGATAACTAATGAAATTCGCCACTGGATAAAAAATGGATAACAATAATCATAAACCATGCAACAAACAAAAACAAAATGTCTCGTAGTTTATTATTACATGAAATACTCCAAATCTCTTTTTTTTTTCAGGTACACCCAGAACAGAATCAAGTGAGAATCAACAGAATCTTCCAAGGATGAGGTGCAGCCAGATGTGACGTGTAACAGGAAAAGTACATGATTGTTTGGGCATGTTTGGCTTTTAAAATATATTTTTCAACGCGTAGGTGAAACATCATTCTGGACGTCGATACTAGTGAGTCATTCGTGTTCCACCGCACTGCTGTTAATGAATAATGGTAGAAGTAAGTGTTTTTTTGTTGCGAGGCTATGGTGTGTTTTGTGTATATAAGGTGTTCATGATTTCTGGCATCCTCTAACATGCGCCCTATAAAAAAAATACTTTCCCACTTTAATCTTGATCGTTTATTATTGGAAACCCTGGAAAAGTCTCCCATCATTGTGCTGAAAGTGTGAGCTATAAAGACCAAAGCACTGGGTTTACAGCAGCACAGAAATCCTGCATTTATGTCCTCATGGTGATGCCATGCATATGACCCCCTCCCCCCAAAATCCTTCCACCCCAAATATAATGCCATCTTTGAGGGAAACTGGGTCAATCTGAAGAGAAACCGAGATGAACCAATAATCTCTGGAAACGTATTGTCACACACATTTAAAATCAAATGATCTGACTTCAAATAAATAACTTGCACACACACACACACACACACACACACATGCAAAATAACAAAAAAACACAACATAAAAAACTACAAACATCAAAATTAACCTACTATAAGTGGGTCTTATTAAACACCTGCAGTCAAGCTCCTATAGAAAAGCCTTCAGTTTTCAGTGTCCCATTACTGCAGTCCATCTTCCTATAAAACATCTTTATATTTATCCACAAACTTCTCAGCATTCCTCACGACTCAGCACATGAGAGGGGGTCATGTTTAAATCATGTCATGGTAATTGCTCTCTGTGTTGCGGTGCTACGTTCACATTAATGCCCTGCATGGCGAGCCCCTTCTTCCTGAGAGGGGGAAGCTATCAGCCGAAGACAGAACTCTGCAGCACGCCAGCCGGCTCACGCGCTCCTCATCCACCTTTATGTGTCGCCATGGCAACACATACATGGGCCGGCACAAGCATACGTGGCCTTTTAGAAGTGAACTCTTGTAGTGTTGAAATTCATCCGGGGATCCGGGGAACCTTCTCAAAGGGAGTATAGTTATATCAAAGGTTGTGAGGTTGGTGCCACGAGATGCTTTCAGGCAGCAGGATGAGGGAGGATGAATGACAAATAGTTTCTTTCCACAGCAGGAGGCCGCAGAGAATAAGAGAGAATAACAACAGATTTAGCAAGGCTGAAGGCTCCCAAATGTGAGAAAACGGTCTACCTTAACAAAGCAGGCAGCGTCAGACGGTTGGATGCTAGTTATTCCCAGCATCCTTGCTGCATCAAGGCATCTTTCTGATTGTCAGTCTCCAAACACTTAATCAGGTGACATGGGAGAGACAGAATCAGACAGACGCAATTTATTTGTCCCTGACAATCCTTTCATTCACGTTCTATAAAGATGAGCTGTTTCAAAGAGGCAGACAGGAAGACACGGTGACCATATCCTCACACCTATGGCTCCGTTTAAAATGCATTCTCCACGGCACTGTATTTACAAATGAGCATCTGCGTTTAGAAGAACACTCCAGTCACAGTTCATCTAAATAGATCTTACATTGACTCACAATAGAGTTCATGGAGTGACAGTAATGGGTTTAGAAAACTCATTGACATGGCACAGAAGTGGATTTCTCTCTTTGGGCTTAATAACTACTCCCTCATTCTGCCAAATGATCCACCAGCCAATCAAATCCAGCGTGTATTCATACTCACACAATGACGGCTACTCAAGAGCCGAATCATTCAACCACCAACTCGGTCTGAGTCCGTTCTCCCACTGTAGCGCCGCGGGGCTGGGGAAGCAGACCGTGTCCCACTACAGCTCAGTTTAACCGGATTTAGCTCACTGCTTCAAGACTTGACTGTTTTCCTCACCCTGATTTCATTTCCTTCTCAGCCGATACGTCAACATGAGATCTTGAGAACCTTTATTAGTCTGTAATGTGCACAAATAAGATGCGGACTGCATTTAAATTATACTGGTGTGTCTCACTGTGCATTACAAGTATACAAGAGATTTACCTCACGCTTGCACTGAGATGGATATTGTACTGCTGCTACTGTCAAATGTAATTCTGCCAGTTAAATTATATGCAAAAAAAAAAAAAAAAAAAGCATGAAATCTTTCCCATCAACAACACGGGTGTATTTACAAGACAGACAGTCGGGGAGAAATTGCTCAAGTTGTCTTTTTCACTGCATCCCACATTGGCTGATTGTATATGAGAGAGACCCTTAAAATTAAAAAAAAAAATAAACAATCAAGTTGCTAAAATATGAATACTACCTCTTCAGCTCATGGGACACGTGTAGACAAAATATTATGACAAGATATTGAACAGTATTTGAGTTATGCTGTAGAAACCTTCATCAGAGACAAACGCCGTTCCAAGAATCAGAGTATATTCAAAATGATCCTAAATAGCAAAACTCACTATTTCAATACTTGGCTGCTGGGAGTAGAAAGTTGGATGCAGAAATCTAATAAATTGTGTAGTGATATATGCTAATCAGCTGCAATCTGCATCTTCAGAAATGTCTTACAGGCATGGCTGGCATAAGAATAAAACATAACAATACTTTAATTTATTCAGCTCCATTCACAGTTTACGTATGAGCTACAATAGTAACAGAAAACAGATTTGAAGAGTCAGATTAATATAACTAATTCACTGTATTGTATACTACAGAGACCATCATGAATGTCAGTTTTAGTGCTTGATCAGTACACAGAACGTGAGTTCAATTAATCAGGTAATGGATCTCCAGGTTTTGCTGACATTAAACCATCCATGCACCTCTAATAACTGACTCCACCTGATCTACAGATGGCAAATGGAGCAGAAACATCACAACCTCTGCTTCTCCTCCTGCTCAGTCACTCATTCAACAACTGTTGAAGACGGAGCTAAAAGAAGCCCTTCATCATGTTTCTACTCATTAAGTCGGGACCTCATCGCCATTCATTTGACAACAAGGACCGACCGGAGCTGTTCTAATTGCTTCCCATGACAAAGAATGGATGACAGCATATGGAGGGATGAGTGGTGGGATGGTGGGAAGCCCTCTGGACTATTGTATGAGTTCTACTCTAAAGTGAACAGATTTTTTCATTAGTGACAGAAGCGCCTTTGGCCTGGGTGGTCCCTGCTGCTCTGGTTCCACTGGATCAAATACGGTTTAAGGGAATGAGGCACACAGAAATGATGCAGAGATCTTTTGTACAGACAAAAACAAGTTTTTGTGCATTATAGCACAAAAGTTTCTAACTTCATCTGGTATCAGTGTCTTCCAGGATTTGTGAACCAATCAGAATGCTCTAATATATATCATAATGACTGATTAACAGCTGAGGGGTATGGAAAACATGTTTGTCTTTATCCACTGATTTAATGCAAGCTCAGTGATCTAACGCTGATGCTGAGAGTATCAAACATCACCGCTTACAGCTCTGTGATTCTCTCCTCCTACCCAGAGAATCATTCAGAAAACAATAGAAACAGTCTGCAGTCACCCTCACAGGTCTGTGAGGATGCAAAAATGGCTTGCAATGACTGAATCTACGTAATCTGACGATGCCATGAGACAGAAAGTTACAGGATGCATAAATTCATTTTTATTTGTCCTGGGGTTGGGCGTCAATGTCTGGATCGAAACATCATCCAACTTTAGACTCACGTCACTCAAAACCAATAATGTCAACCCCACAGGGGCTCCTGGAGGGCAATCAACAAGTCAGTGGGAAACATAATCAGCAAACCATAAATGTCTCAACAGGGTTTTATGCCAATCTTGACCTGCTGGTGGGGTAACCAGAAACACTGGGGGATTCATTCAGATTGATCCTAGGCAAAAGGTAAGTACACGTCGATGACACCCTCACGTAGACATTTAACTCCACTGCTCCGGTCAAAGAAGCCCAACAGCAGCTCCAGTCCTTAAGGACACTTCAGAAAATCAACCTGTCCACCGAACGACTCGGCTCTTTTCACCAATGGTTAGCCAAGAGTGTCCTGACATCCTGCAAGGTGTGCAGACTGTTCAGCAGCAGACAGGAAAGCTCTCCAGAGGGCCGTAAACACATCCCAGAAAGTAATGGGACTGCCCCCTCCATCACTGCATAGACGCCTTCAGATCCCTCTGCCGCAGGGCCAGCAGCTTCCTCAGAGATAACACCCACCACTGACACCTCCTCTCCTGTCTGCTGCCATCAGAAAGGCCATAAAAAGTCACAGCTTTTAATGCTTTCCATTTAATCTGAACCCCACAAAACTGACTGCCAACCCTTCAGCATCATCAGAACGCGCACCAGTAATTAATACTAATAATACTCACTCAGTACGAGGCAATTTGAGCAATCCGTCTGAGCAATCCATCAAACAGTTGTTGAGGTAGTTACTTTGGAGAGGTGGACCACCACAAGCTCGCTGTTGTGTAATCATATGTGGTGGACTTCATTTGTAATTAGAACAGCAGTATACTGTAATCCTGCCTGTGGGTAAAAGTCTCATATGAAAGGCAGTGTAATTAATGAAGGGACGATCTTTCTCTACGTGGAGGGGGGGGGGTAAATACATGGACAAAGTGATGTCTGGAGAAGAGAGGCTACAGTCTTCAGTGGTTCATTATAGTTAGACAGGAAGAAAAGGCAAAAGCGCAACAAGAGAGGCGCGAGAGAGGGAGAGAGATTTTTGACATCACGTTTATTCATAAAAGTCAAATTACAAAATAATCACGTTGACACAAAATCCAAAAGAGATTCACGTAAAGAGGATTTTCAGTAGTACTGTGCATTTTCTGTTCAAAGAAACATCTAACCTTTTAACATTTATCAAACTAAAAAAAAAAAAATGGACAAAATTAAGAAAAAAAACAATTATTATCATGTCTTTTACTTTTTTCCTTAGTTTTTTCAATCTATAAAACTCTTAATCTGTGAGAGAGAAAGAGTTACATTGAATTTTTAATACAGACTGTCTGATTAGTTTGGTTCCCATGTTAAATGGAAAGCAGAACGTTCCACGTTTCGTTAATTCGGTTGGGGTTTGGGTAGTAAGGGTTGACTAATGGAGACAGACTGTTACACAGGAATAACCTAGACTGTCCTTCTTTGTGTTTCTACCTTCATCACCCCACCCCCCATCTCCTCATAAATCCATCCTACAGTCACACTGCTGCAGAGCATCTACCAGCCATCAGCAAACATGAGTGTCAGAACACCAGGACAGATCGTGGCAGCGGATGTTCGCCCCGAGGATGGAGAGACTGTCGGAGGGCTCGTCTGGATTTCCTGCTCGACTGATTTCCCCGTCAGCAAAATGGACAGAAACAGGCTTGAAAATAATCCAATTAAAATGAAAAGGCACAACCACATCGGTATTCTGGCTCAGTTATGGGTTCGTTTGTTTTTTAATTAATGCCAATGTTCAGGTTTGTTCAGCCAAACATCATCAGCATCAATGAGTTCACAGCCAGAGTGTAAAGTAGGCCACCCCATGGTATGTGATCCATGAGGTGGCTCGAAGGCCTCTTTTTGTTTCTCAATCATCTGCTATTCACCCACCGAGGTGGTAATGTACCCCTTGGAACCAGAGGAACAGGAACCCAAACCACTGGGATCAGTTACAGGGTAGGATTAAATGCTCAGCTTCCATAAGGACCAACAGAAACAGCTCCTGCCTCCGTATTTTGTGCGATTGACTGCATCTCACGGTATCTAATGATGCACTATTAAACGTTAATTATTGAGACTTGCTGTTGGGTTTGCTTTGATTATAGTAAAGGATTCATTTCTGTACATTTACTCCTGGTTTGAGTTGTGTGTATCCAGTATAGGAACCTCTATTTGGAGCAGGTGTACCTGAATACTAAGTGCAACCAGTCCGAGAAATTAACACGAAATTTTGTTGAGTCACTTTAAAAAAAAAAAAGAAAAAATCCTCAATTGTCACAACTTGTACAACACTGCACCCTGCTATCCCTATTGCGAAATAAATGACTACATAATTGCTTGACGAGCGTGTTTGGTAGGTTCTTCCATTTTCATGCTTCGTTGCTGCAGGGGTGAGAATATCCTCCATCTCCATGCTGCTCACCTGTTTATGAGTCATCTGTGTCTTCAAAGAAGACTCAACCTTATCAACACCGTACATCTGGGATACAGCATACTCCCTCTGATGTTGTGACAATGACCTGGATGTTAAAAAACATGTTTTGCATTGCTTTTTGTGCTTGAAGGTAACAGATCTTTCCACTCAGATTGTGACTCACCGAGGAAAATATGATCTCTGACACTTCCAGGCAAAAAATAATACCAAAGACACTCAGATACTTATCTCAAGTACTGACTTGAGATAAAAGATACAAAGCGCATGTTAAATTGAGCATGAATACAGACTTCTGGCAGCGAGGGTGTTTTGCTAAGCTATCCTGAATTGCATCTTCAGCTTGTTTGTCACCAACCTGTCACTACAGCTCAGCTACATCAACGCAATCCAGCTGCGTCCACAAGATCGGCTCAACAGGAAGCCCAGTGTCATGTGTGCATTAACACCGCTGCCCAGCATCTAGCCTGAACCGGGATCAATGTAGACCTGGGACTCCCGAGATCTTTCAAACAGCAGACAACAGATTTTGAAGATGTTTGGTGTAAGACCGGGTCGAGAGCGAGGCGGTTAGAGGCAGATCTTGGTGTGGATATTGGATCCATTTTCTTCAACATGCAGCTTTTTTCGTATAATGGGGCAATCAAAGTAAAAATAGGTCACAGCACGGTAACAGGAATGATAAATAGATCTGAAACTGACTTAATAGAGAATCGTATAGTCAAGAGGTTTCCAGGGTCAAGACATTAAGCAGTTGTCAAGAAACACATGTGAGTAAAGCAACACTATTGTGTCAATAGTATCCATGTGTACTACGCCCAGAACGCAAATGCTAAAATATTTATAATATATCTATTTATTTATATATAATAATATCTATTTATTCATAAGCAAGGTATTGGCTCTCTGAGTGGTTTCTGTTTTACTTCAGTTTTCCAATCTCTCAATGTGAATTAGACTATATGAATCCCAATACTAGATGAGATCAACGCTGCCGTGTACAAATCTGAGATGCATGAGGACAAAAACACAAAGCAACTCTGTGAATATTCTTTGAAGCCTGCAGCGTGCTTTTAAATCTCTGAGACTGGGCGTGTCGTTACTGTGTTTTACTGAAGGTTTTCACAGATTATAAATCCTGAATGTGGCTGAATTAAATCTCTTCCTCACCTGCTCTACCTCTCATCAGGGACTGGCCTTACCGGATGGATGATAGTTAATACTGAAAGGTCAGGACTGGCAAGGTGACGGCTCTGATCTGAGAAAAGACAAAGCTGGAAGCAGATGCCGCGTACCGCAACACGAACATACACAAATATAATCTGGGTTAAATGAGGGTAGTCAAACGAGACTTCAACGTAAGAAGCTAGTCAGACTTTAACTTAAAGTACAACGCATTATAACACTGCAAAGATTAGCAGTCTTCCACAGGGAGCTCTGATACCAGCTTTTGGAACAACATTTACCCATACTGCCTCGGGAAACAGCCACAAGGGCACATCCACCCTGCACTGCACATTTACCAATTGTCAGTAACGCTCCACAGCCTCAGCGCCGAGCGCCATTCATAAACATCAAATGGGTCATCTGTGGCTTCTGCTGCACGCTTCTCTCCGTCACCGTTTCCCACTCCCCTCCACCTACTTATCTTCTTCTCTTCCAGACAGGAAGGAATGGAAACAAGAAATGCCAGAGGAAAAATGCGCCATGTATCATCATCGCCGCCTTAAAATTTGCTCTGACCCACCAGTCGACTCCAGCCTGTAGCTTCAAGACACCAGGTCGCTAATGAGGATGTGAATTTTTTTCAAACCGGTCACAAACATATGCTGTGATTTTAAAACACAACGAATCATTATTTTCCTGACAAACACAGCTAAATATAAAACATCCTGCATGGTCATAACCATTTACAACATGATGGCTGCAAACCATCTGCAATTATTGCACACATTCATTTTGTAGAGTTTTAATGTATCTACAAGTAGTATTTAATCTTAGCTCAACTTCTATACATAAAAAATGTCTAAATATAGATCTCTGTGATGAGAAAGCTAATCCTCTAAATCCTACAATTATGAAGAGGATTTGAATAACAGCTCTTGTCATTCAAAGCATTGCTGTCTACGCATCTACCTGCTTTCACTGTGTTATCTCTGACAGCATGTAATCAGCCCGACCGTGTTGGAAACAAATGTGTAATATCACCACGTGCCAAAAGAATATCCTGAAACGCCATCAGGAGGACATATGCTGGAATAGATTACATCTGCAGAGCAGGTCTGCTTCAGTTTGATAGATTACGGATGAGTGAATAATACCACAGGAAGAACCATAACGCTAAAAGATCCATCCAGTGTCATCCGTGCATTCAACAACTTAACATCATGCAGTTGCCATGCCAACCTGTTACCAGACTGCTGCTGCTGTTATGATGAAAATGGGAGCGCTTCTTGGCGACTGTGCAATAATGAAGTAGCCCTGTTATATCAGTATTTCCCCCTAAGAACGTCGACCCGGGCGAGAAGGCTTTGAAAACTCACCGAGATGTCAAACAGCTCCTCCGTGTCGTCCAACATTCGGACCCTGACGGTGACGTGTCGTCCAGGGGGCATTGCCGGGGGCCTGTGCCCGGGGTCCAACGTACTGATTCCAAAGGTCTCTGGGGCTCCAAGACGCTGCCCTGCACCGCAGGCCATTGGTTCCAGGTGTGGCTCCGCCATGTTGCTCTGTGATGCTCGCTGCTCGGCCTGCTCCAAAGCAACGAGAGGGACCCCAGAGAGATAAACGTGTTAAGGTACAAACATTTTCTCCCACCTGTATGCACACGGTATCAAGCAAATAAGTTAGAAACATACCTAAGAAAATCATCCTCTAACTCTGCATCGCCACAAACACAACAGATGCATCCGAGCCTAGAGGACGAGCTGCCGAAACTTCTGTCACACTAGCAGAGCGTTTGCAAATGCAGCATTTTGCACTAAGCGCTAATGGCCTATAATTGTTGGCCCAGGGGAGAAGCAATTACTGCACAAAAAAATCTAAGTATCTTCTTGATTTGGTAGCATAAATCAATCAGCTTTAATGTGATCTAACACAGAAATCATGAGGCCAGAGCGTAAAATCAAACAGTCAATACAATGGTAATTGATTTGGGAAGTCGTAAACGCCAGACCTTAAAGCCAATGGCGCAAGCTCAGTTAGGTTTTAATTGGTCTCAAGGGTATTAAGTCAAATACATAAAGACACCAAAGCGAAAGTAACGAGAAAGTAAAACACAAAACCGTGACAGAAAAAGCTGTTAATACATAAATAATATTGATTCTTGTGAGAACGTCTAGAGTCCAACTATTATCTGTTGCTTTCAAAAGTACATCACAAAGAACCTACTTCATACAGTCATTTTTCCAACAGCAGAATGAACAGGATAGTCTGCTAAAGTGATAAATAAGTTTTAAGGAGGTAATCTGACAGGACGATCTGATAATAAAGGTTGGACACTGCCCCGCCACAGAAACGTCCGTCTGAAATTCAATCACACTTGAGGTGAAGAATCTGGAGCGATCACTAGTGTGACTGTTTCTGTAGTCCAGGTGGAGAGCTGTGTTTAAACACAGCTGAGGACTCATTCATTCCGGTCAGTCACACAAACAAACAGACCACTATGCACCTCCCTGTGTGTGTCTGTCTGTGGTCACATCCCCCCAAGGCCCTGATATCCCACTTAATTCTCTTTTGGCTGCACATTCCAGCAGGCTGATGTCATCCTGAGACCTCACCGAGAGGTTCATCAGATTACCGAAACCAGTGGTCAGTCGTTCAGCCGCCGCAGAGGTGAATGACTGCTGCCAACTTTAAGCTGAAAGCTGAATAAGGCATTTCAAAGGAGTGGATAATGTAATCCAGTAGAGTGGATGGGGGGGAAATAGGCCAAGGACAGTGTCTGATGACTGTCTGTCTGATGCTGAGAGAGCACACGGAAGGTTTACGCAGCAGAATATGGTCGGATTATGTGGCAAAAGTTAGGAATCAAGGAGTGATGCATGTAGTTATTATTTCTTTAGTGATTAAACTGTCAGTTTTGTGTTTTCTTTTGTATTTGATTGATTAATTGATTTTTTAATCCTGATGAATGTCCGTCACAAATCACACCGTTGGTATCTGATCAAGTCGCCAAAAAAACCTCGACTAGAGTATTTGTATAATGTATTATCAGTAAAAAGTCTAAATCTCTCCATTGTTAGAGCTGGAACCAGAAAATGTTTTGCATTTTCTGCTAATTAAATAATTGATAAATGAACTGGTAACAGCAGCGAGACTGTTAAAATATTTTTTTTTAATCTGGTAGCTAGTTGTAAATTATCAAGAAGTTGGAAGATTGTACAAATATACTTGATTATTTATCAAATTCATACAAGTTTTTTGTGTCTGAGTTCAGGCTTTTCCTGTGGCTTTTAGCCCAGAATAAAGGACTCTAAAGGGTTGGGGTTAATGATTCAGGTTTGACAAACTTTACCTCATAAAGCCCAACCACAAGAGCCAGGTGTTTAGAGAACACCACACACACTCGCTTGAGGTGATAAAAGAGATTAGTTCTCCTGAGGGAATGAATAGAAATACACTGGGCTTTTTTTTTTGCATTCCATGCCCAGTCATTTATGACATTTGATCTTCACGCCCTAATCAGTCACCCTTGCCTTGATTATTGGCAAGCTCCTCACAGTGAGTTTGTAAATTCATGCTCTATGACCTGTACATGCATGCCTTGTAACCAGACACTATTCAAACAGAGCACCGCTGAAACAGAAGACAGTGAAAGAGTTGAGACAGTGATTATTTCAGCATTCCCTGCACCCGGGATCAATTACCAAGGAGTCATGAGTCCATGCCTGAATAGAGGTGTAAACAAAGTCAAAACCACCAGTTGAACAGCTGGCACCTTGCTCCAGGGGCCAGAGTGGGAAACTGAAGGCCCCTGAGTGTTTCTCTGAATAAACCACCACGCTTTTGATGTTGTTTGCTTGAAATTCCCCACCAGTCTGTAACACGGAGCTGTGACTGCTGGCTTTCAGAATGACCAGGGTTCTAACAGTGACTCCACTGTGAGCAGGGGTCCGCGGGGCCCCTCCATGAAGTCCAACATTGCACAGCTGGAATCCTTTAGTGACAGCTGAATGGCCAGAGGCCGACCATGCAGCCAGCTGTCTCTACCTGAGAAAATATCTAGAACCAATAAAACCCAACCAGCAGCAGACACTGATACCTGGGTGTGGCAGGCGTTGCATGCAGTGATTAAGTTTCCACCTTGGAACTGACACCATGACATGTGTGCATTTAAAAGAATGACCACAACCAGTGTTACTGATTCCAACCTCTGACAAAAAAAACAAAAAAAAAAATCTTAAGAGAAAATGAAGAGGCGAGGTCTTCCTCTCACTGGAAAGCTCACAGTGTGTGAGCGCGTCCACACAAATCACGCAATGTGGGTTAATAGAGCAGGCGGCTGTGATCCTCCAGACATTATTAGCCAATGCAGGAGATGCGATTAATGCACGGGAAACTAAGTGACACGCAAAATGCACCTTTGCAGGCGACATTTTCAAATGTCACACAGAGACATGAATCAATACAGCGACTGCGGCGGATCCCCTGCATTCATACCGCTCTGGTCC
Organism: Antennarius maculatus; assembly: GCA_013358685.1. Classification (NCBI taxonomy): domain Eukaryota; kingdom Metazoa; phylum Chordata; class Actinopteri; order Lophiiformes; family Antennariidae; genus Antennarius; species Antennarius maculatus. The sequence continues at coordinate 7,054,418 of CM023618.1, read as the reverse complement.
ATCTGTGCGCCGGAGGACGATCGGGGACAGTTACCGGCTGCCGGGGAGAGGTTTTCACGCAGAGCGACAGTTATTCTCCTCCCACGAAATCCACAGGATCACAGAACAACACGGCAAAGATACTCCCAGGACTTAACCCTAATCTCTTCAAACAAGTTGAATCACTTCCCTGCACGGTACTCACCCCTTCTCTCGAAACGCACGCTGATCCAGACGTACGTTATGCGCGAAAAGGACACCCACGTCCAGCGGTAGTGACTGGGAGGAAGGCCAGCTGGAGTTTTACATGCAGCTCCAGCGGGAGAGGAGGCTCCCTGCGGTCGCCATGGCGGACGACTGAGTGAGTGATCGGGGAAGAGACGGGATTACATTGAACCGAGCGGCAGATCCACTCCCGGTGCCTTTACGCAGACAATGAAGGAGGTGCAGCACCTCCACCTTCTCAGCGGCGCCGTGACAAAGCGCCACAGCACCATCTAGCGGCTATACGTGGAACAGCACAATCCTCTCCAGTGGCACGTTATGACGTCACAGGTTTATCGCTATAACATAATTTTCTACGTCGCAAAAGGATATTTTAATGCTCAAGCGAAATGCATACAACGTCAACGTCAGTGTTTACCAGATTAAACACTGACGTTGACGTCAGTGTTCAATCAGGAAATAGTGTTTATTTTTTTCAAATCATATGAGCTATAATGAACAGTTTATTATCACCTCACGTCTATGGGATATTGTGTGTCTTCATATATAAATATATACCTAATAAAATTTATCTGGCAACTTGTGTTATTAAAAACTTAGGAAAGGTAAGTTTTTATTTTTAAATTAATTGTGTATAACTGGGGTGTAGGCAACATGGTGGTCTTTTTTTGTGTGAGTATTATTGTGATCCCCAAAGGGAAATTAAGAGCACACTCTACCACTTTTTTCTATATACAGTATCTAACATATAAACCTAAAATAAGTGATGCGTGTTATTATAACATACAGAAGAGTTTAGAACAGTAAAACAGACACTTTAGAAACTGAGATGAGGATATTTAATGCATGTGTAAACACTACTTACTAACTGTAATCACAGAATTCTAACTTCATTCCCAGAATTGTGTATTCTCTCTAATCCGTCTTCTAATAATGAGACAAGTTTTTCAGAAGGCGAGTCACAGTTTAGTATCAAACCTCATGACTGTGGGACCAATGATAGTAACAAAATGAAACATGAGACAGCAATATTAAAGTGAGTAGTCAACCATTCTGTAATTAATATTTCAGTTTCAGTTCATTTCAGGTTACAGCAGCAAGTGAGCTCTCTTTCACATGTTAACACAAACGAGTAACTAATATGGGGATCATAGCCCACACTCCTGAGGGGAATGGAAAGACGACCAATCAGTACAAATGCAGTGTCATAGCACCTTCAAGTCACACTGGCGTGACCAGTTATATCCTATAAATAAGACCCTCCACATGAGGGTCACATCTTGCCTCTGTCTGCTATAGTAGACCCTTACCTTTACAGATCTGGACCTGAGGGCCAGTTGTTGTGCTGGATATCCTTGCAGCATTATAACCTGTACATGTTGTTGTCCTTGACGGCACAATATCTCACTGTCAGTCACTTCCTCCGCCTGTTGATGATACAGTACGTCCCTTGTCTCTACTACCTGAGGCGCATTCCTAGCAGTTCAGCCCTGGGGTTAATCTTCCTGATGTTGATTGATACGTCTCCTGCTTGTACTACTGAGTTGGATTCCCTGACCTACATAGTGGTCATAGTTTGCATTGACCTATGACGCTTACAGTTATGCAGTATATCCACCGTCTTTCTCATCATAACCCTTAAGAGTGACTGTTGGTATATGGCCTGACCTGTTATTCCTTTAACTTTTGTGTGGGGAAAGAACCTCAATAAAAATACCTGAAATGACAGAAACCGAAGAAGCCTCCTGAATACCATATATTACAAGTTTTAACCCTTAAAGATTCCCTTAGGAGTTTTTCAAGACCAAAAACAAAATTTAACAAAAGACGAGACTATACAGTTCATGAACCAGAGACATAGTACAAAATGACAGGACCAGAAATACATTAAACTAAAAAAAAGAAAGAAAACAACTTATTGATAGTCATCAATAAGTCATCAATAAATGAATGATGCTCTGGTTTTGTTCTGGACATTGCATTAGATATTCTACCATATAATGAGCTTTCAAATTGCAAGATGCCTGTGCTGTGTCCTCTTAAATGCATGTGCAGCCTGTTAATTGTCAGTGCACTGAGACAGATTTCAGCAGTACAGTATTCTTACTGAATAGCTACAGTAACACTGATCCAAGTAGATCAGAGGTCAGACATGCGATTTTGCATCTGATAAGTAGCTGCAGAAAATACCAAAATGCACTTCGTTAGTTTGTAAGATAGACAGAGTTGAGAGTAGCGATGACTGAAGCCTTTCTTAAAACACCCAGGACCTCTTGCACGCTATCCAGGCTCCACTGGGGGGTGCTTATGCTCCCCAATGAAACATGAATGACAGGCAGCAGGATTGCAAGCCCAAAGACTTTAAAAAGCTCGAACACACAACAGCACAAATGTCAAAATCTGTAATTAGAAGCTAGTGCTCCCCTCCCCTTGAGTATAAAGGTTCTGTGTAAAACTCTCAGTTTAATCTGCAGTACAGAGATAGGCAGCAACATTAAGTCAGTCATTCTGATGTTCCTACCCAAATAAAACCACTGTGACCAACTACAGAATGTCTTCCATCTCTGTAACAGTCAGCAAGACATCTGTAATGCTAATCAGAGCCTGGTTCCACAGCCGGATTACATATCATGGTTTGACCTCAGGAGTGGTACAGTTAGAATTCCACACCACTCTGTGAGATATCCCAAAAACAATGCAGAGAGGACAGACAAACCTTTGACTGCGGGGGGGCCAGGTTGGAACTAGATTTATAGTAGTCTTGTACGTCTTCATAGTGGTTCTGCATATTTTTGTCATAATTATTTTCCTTTTTGTGCCTTGACTTTTTTCTTTTCTGTTTTACATCAGCAGCTGTTAGTTTTAAATGTCTTCAATTTTGAATATTTGTATTTTTTTACAGGATGAATGTATTTTTTTTCCTTTTTACAGTCATTTTTTTTGTCAATTTATGGTAGCTTTGTAAGAGTTTGTGGTAATATTACTCTCTTTGTGGTTGTTTTATTTCCTTTTTTTTTGTCTTTGTGGGATTATAACTGGTCCCCAGCAAAGGTGACAACAAAGTGACAGAATGTATTGTACAGTATATACCGTAGATTAATTATAAGATGTAGAATTATGGGACAAAATCATATGAACTGTTGCTGATCCAAGGCTTTTCATCTAGTGCCACCCAACATAAATCAATCAATCAAACAATCAATCAATAATTTACTATCACCATTATACAGTCTTTGGAATGGAGTGGTTTTCTCCTTGCACTACAAAGGGTTTGTTGCTTCCTCTTTCCTGCCACTCCTGTCCTTTTTTATGAATAGTTGCCAGAGGCTTTGGGCGGGGTCGATGCCTCCGCCTCGCCCACTCTTCCCCAATGGAGGCCTAAGCAGCGTGGTGGGAGGGGGATAAAAGATGAGCAGCACGTTGGGGGGGCTGCTTCTTTATTTCATGTCTGTTAGTAACCCACCTTTTCACTGACAGGAAGAGACGTGTCCTACGCCTCAACGGTGAGGGCCTGAGGATGGAGAAATCACAATCAGTGTTTTGGCAGTATCACAGGCCCTCCGGTGTGTGTGTGTTTGTGTGTGTGTGTGTGTGTGTGTGTGGAAGGGTGTGTGTGTGTGTGGATTGGAGGCAAAAATGAATATGTCAGCAAGAGCGTGAAAATGAACCAGAGCTGCAGCAAGACAGACAAAACAGGCAAGAGACAATGCTGTCATGGATTAGTTATGTAAGCAGTCAAGATTTATTACAGTGTCCTTTGTGCTTCTTCATCCTGTTATGCAATAGTAAGTGTAATCACAAATCATCTTCACATTGATCACAGCGGGAGGAAACACACACGTTCACACACACACACATTCCTCTGACTATCACCTATTGAGCTCATTCAGTTATGTCAGATAGAATTTAAACAGAGCGACTGCTGTAATACATATTTTAACATTTACATGAGGTGGATGGTGTAAATTTGCATTCGTGCAGGTCATGTGATCTCAATACACGAAGTCGTCCATCCCCGAGGTACAGCAACAGAAATACATCTGTGAGTCACACACACACACACAAACACACCATCACCCACACAAGAAAAAGAAGACGTGGAAAAAGAAGAAGAGAAAAGGAGATGCTGAGTAGGCATTGTTTTGGACATGGTTTTGTGTGTTTGCTGTCGATGCTGCTGACGTTTTATGACAAGTGATGTTTTGCCTTGATGCTGTATGTAGGTCTGATTGTGTGGGTGTGTTGTATAGGCAGCATACAGTGTGCAGTGTGTTCACTTTTATAGCGGCTCTGATTATTTTTTAACCACCTTTGGTGGAATTGTTGTACTCTCTGACTGTTCCAATGAATCCATCTTCTCCTCAACGTAAAATGAGAGCAAAAAACGTTTAATCTAAAGGCCTTAAATAAAAGCAGCAGCATTTGGCACCAACAATTTTGAAAGATAAATTCATTATTTCTGTGGGTCATAAAAGTTGTTTGTGATGCTTTGTTGTTGTGTAAATTCCCTCTAAATTAAGCATAAAATGGAACCCTATTGTTTGATATTCAAAACATTTCTTCACCTATTAGGAAGTCAACCATTAGATGATGTTTCATTATAGTTATCAGTGGGTGTCTGTTAGAGTCATTATACATCCTATTAGTGTCTGAGGGGTGGATGTAGGGAACCAGACTTGTTCAGCGTGACAATCCAAGACTTTGGAATGAGGCCTTGTCCCCTCAGCGTCTGGTGGAACTCCTGCTGAGGCCTCCATCTCCACAGGAGAACACCCACAGCAGGGAGCTGCATCTCTTTCTTTATTTGCCTTTGGCAGCTGGTTGATACTGATGATATTGTTGCCATATTGAATAAATTCATACAGAAACAATTTCCCTCTGGGGAACTACATCTGCTGATGTTCTATCCTCCCGTAAAAAGCTATTGTTAAAGTCTATGAATGACATCTCATCTCAGTCATAAGCGAAGTCACGCTTTCTCGTTACATCACCGTGTTTTATTGTGTTAAATGAATCCTTGTGTCACAAAAAGCGCTGATGATGTAGGGAGCTCCACTGATGAACACAACCTCACACTCGCACAGCGATCACCAGTGAACTGCTGCTGATGTACGACACGAACACACGCATCCAGCAAAGGGCTCTGCCCTGTTGTTTGCACAGATTACAGCCCCAACACACACTCCTCTGTTATAACTGCAAATTAGACTGTGAAATTGACAACTCATGTGTTGCCATCTGGTTGCCATGACACCTAGTTATTAGGCCTTCCGATGGTCCTTATGCTTGTTTGTTCCATCTTCCCCCTCCTGTACATCAGCAGTGTTTCCAGAATAAAAAGGCATGAAGCATCAGAGATGGGGGGGGGGGGGGCTGAGAGTGTGGGCTGCTAACAGCTCTGCTCTCCTTAGTGGTTGTGGTGTTCAGTTAACATGTAATGAGTACGTGTTTCATGTCAGTCACAAGCAATAGTCCATAGTTGACGTAGTCGTAAATGCATTTGCTCTAAATTTTTCCATACTCCATAACCTATTGATTTCCACAATTCCTCTGGGCTGCATGCATACGAAGGCCGCATTCCACACCTTCAGTCTTTGTCTGGACCACATGAAGATTATAATACTCTGCTGATCAATGAGGCCATTAAAGCTATTTAGAGGATCCTTTTTTTTTTTTTTGGTCTTTGCATCGGAGTCTCCTTCACCCACAATGCTGCTGTGTTGGTTGTTGTCTTCTTGGTCACATCTCCTGTCTGTAAATGGGAAAAGGGAAGGCCTGGTCTCTTTTTTTTTTTTTGTCATGGACCACTTTATTCCATGTAGACACCCCAGGGTCTATGCTGCAGTCTGGGACAACCGTGGGTGGCGGTGATAGCATGACGCATGCATCTCCCCACTTTTATCTTGACATTTGACGTGCGGTTATAGGAGAATCTCAGCCGGAACAAATAGGGTGGTTTTTTTGTGTGTCACAGCTGCAACATATTCTGAGCCCTGGGCTTACAGAGCTGAGAACAGGTAACAATGAGTCAGCACCTATTTAATTCATACACCCACACTGTGAAACTCTGAAGGTTGTTTTTAAACGGATGTTACTTTTCTTTTCCAGTCTCTTCCCCTACAGGGATTTCAACATCTCACAATGTTATACACCAATTGCTGAAAGTCATTTTGGCTTCAGCTCTGCAAGGAAGTGAAGGAGAGGGAGCAGCTACTATTAGGCCGACTTCTGCAAAGCATCTAGTAATCCATTCTCATTAAACCTGTTTCACTGGACAACAAGGATATTAAACAGCGCTTGAATATATTTTACTACAAACCCTAATGATACTGCTGAAGAGTGAGTGATGCCAGTGGGATTCTAGTTCTTAATGAACCCCACTGAGACTCCTCACTATTGGGTCCCCCCAGTCCTCCGTCCCGCCTCATCAGTATGGATAAAGCACCTCCATATACAAGACGACAGGCAAACACCACACAGGTTTGTGCTTTCCTATCTCACTTACATCATGTAGGTGGAGACGGATGTTGAAAGAGGCCTCAGAGGAGATACTGGCGGACACTTCCACAGATCTATTTACCGGTGGTTTCCCCCAATAGGCCACTTTCATTCCGCATTTCTAAAATTAGCTCCATCTGATAGCTGGTTACTGTGAGGGGTAAGGTGGTGCTGCTGATGAAGGTAAAGGATCTATGAGAGGATGCTGGGGGCTTAAACATATCTGTGGTCTACATTCCGCAGCAGCAGATGCTGTACCTGAGGTCATGGATGTCATGAGTCACGACTGGGAGAACGAGGGTGATCTGAGCTGGCTGAGACTGTGGCTTCATTTGCATTTTAATTTGCATTTTGTTTTATTTCTTTGAACCTGACACTAATTTTACAGTAGCAAGTGATGTGAGATCTTAAGTCTGCTAGTCAGTAGAGGTCCCATATGATAATCAGTCCCAATATATGTACATGTATGGGGTTGTTTTTGCCTTAAATGCCACTTGGATCGTTTATTATGGGATGCCTGTACTGTTTATCTTCTCTACAATACAGGTGCTTGGC